>JAQGCS010001629.1:0-13021 GCA_034702105.1 Fuscozetes fuscipes | reverse complement strand
TTCAAACCAGGTCTACCTAGTAAGATGTGAGCTTGGACCATGACCTTTGCAAACCTTCCATTTTCTCATAAATTTTTTAAAATAATATTTTTGGTTACCATGCTAAAAAATATTAGAGACATTGGTCTTTCATATGCTTTTTACAGAATTAAAATATCTTGAATAGTTTTTGCGTTATTCAAAATCTCCATGCGAAATTTTTTTTTGCGTGATCTGTATGTTTTAGTAAATTTCAATTTTTGATTTTAAGGCAAACAATTTCAAATAGATGTTCAGTTTCTTTATCCCGTGTCTTGATTTTTCAAAGAGTTTACCATGATTATTAAAAGATGTATAAAGATATATACTTATTCTACCTTCAATACAATAGAAGCTTACTCTCGCAAAAGATTGCCATGCTAATATTCCACGAATATTTTTCATGCAATTCGATACAAATGTTTGAAATGAAATTGAAAAATCATGCTGAAACATGAAACTAGTGCAAGTGTCAATTTTATTGAGTTTAAATTAAACTAAGCACGAGCACATCATTCTCATTTTGCGATTACCTATCGTTATTTAAGAAATGTAAATATTAATTAATTTAAATGAGTTTTATTCTGTGCTCATCACTAAAACAGGGCATCAGAGAGCGATAGTTGCTATGCTGGAGAACAGGTACGAGTCTTATGACGCGTGCTTACAAGGCACAGCTACCTTACACATACCTTGTTATCGCATAGAATCTAAAGGCAATGTAATGACTAACGTATTTTGCAATTCAATTGAAGGATAAAAGTGTAGAAAACTATGCGATTGTATTATTGGGTCAACGCTTGAAATCAAGGCTTTTCTCGCTTTATATTTATCGATACGAAAGGTTAGAATCAAATGAATAGAAAAAAGACTTCAAATTATAATTCACTTCTGATTCTGAAGTATTTCTTTGGACTGTATTTCAGATGTGATGTCATTCTCGCTATTTGTGTGTTCTTTCACTACAAAGAGATTTTATTTTTGCAAAACTAGACAATAGTCTCAAATATTTTCTTAAAAATACTTTTTCCTATTGAAGTGGTTTTTAATTCACATTTACTTTTAAGGACTGAGAAAATATTTTTTCAATTCATATGCAGACAAATCTCTTTTCATTTTTGATTTACTCAAATAAAAAAATTAAGACAACTTATATTGAAATTTATTCGGGAAAACCTAGACTGATCAAATAATTATTCACAATGTTATCTGTTTCAATGAGTTTCTATGAATAATATTTTATTTTTGTTTAAATTATTCTTGAACCTCAAATGAACTTGCAGATAAATAAAACTTGAGCACGATAGCCTGGTAATTAATTTCAAAAACAAAGAAATCGGTTCAAAATTGAATCTTTTATTCTTGAAAAAAATTCCTTGAATAAAAAAGAAACCTGTTTTTTGTTATTTTTGCTAGACAAAAAATTGAAGAGCTTTCTACATTTTTATTAGCACATAATATTTTATCTTTTTCACTTTTAATCTAGGTCATTTTTGCGAGAATAATTTTATTGCCACCATTGATCATAAGAATAAATAGAATCATGTGTAGTTATAACCAGATGGGTTGTGCCACAAATTTGCAAATTTGCCACAAATTCCTGTACCCAAAGTGGTGAACAACTCTTGAAATATAAGGTTTCAAACAAAACGAATGACAAGAATAACATTATTTGAGGGAATATTTGGTTGTATGCGAGAAATACATCAATCTTTCGGCCGTCACTTAAGAAGAAAAACAAAATGAATTTCGGAGAAAATCATAAGTTTTGTGAACTCATAGTTTTGATGATATTTTTGTGTATAAAAACTGAAGACATAAACCTTTTTGTTATGATTTTCTCTTTTCAAACAAACCGAGTGAACAAATTCTGTGTCTTATTCTTAGACTAAATAAGAGAACAGAATAATAATTATCTCAAAACATCTATTTATAAACTAATACTAAAACGAGTTAATAGCACAGGCAGTCAGTTGGGTGAGAGTCAGCCCGTCTTCTACTGATTCCCTTCTTTTGGCTCGATTTGTGACCCCGACTAAACTGAGCCAAACTAAGCCAAACTCAGCCCATACTCTAATTATATGGCTTTACATCACATTTGACGCGAAGACAAACAAACTCCGTTCAACAGCCGAGGTGTGCAAAGGGGGCAACCCCCCAATTATACAGCATTCAACTATACACGCTCAATTTAAAAAATTATCACGCTCTATTTATTTTACATTGAATTGGAATACTTCCAAATTTTTAAATTTGATTGAACAAAGGAACAATACCTTGCTCGTATCATTTATACGCTATTTTCTACTCGAATGGCATCAGAACTGCATAAAGACTGCCTGTCCTCCGCTCCGGTTCATAATAAAATTGACTCAATGTTAAGGCACGCGATGGCAGTAATATCACGATTAAAGTCTCAAACCTTATATAACTCCACAAATATTTGAAATAACTTGATTTTAAAGAGTAATCTTGATCATCAATAATAAGCTCTCTTCAAAACTTATCAAAACCTCATCTAAAATACTTTAATCATCTCTTAATAAAAGTAATCTCAAGGAAAGAGATTGATTTAGATTGTTCCTGTTTAAATTCCAGCGCAATTAAAAACCCTAGGTAGAGACAGCTCAGGTATTAAAGGAGAGTGTTTTTTCCTTGGTTTAAATTTTCATTTAAAAAAATTATAAATAAATAAATTAATTAATTGTCCCATTAATGAGAAATGAATGAAACTTCACTCCAACCCAAACATCACAAATCCAGGCGAATACAGGCGAACAACACTGGCTCGGGCTCACACCAGGCGTGAGTGCACACACATAAGTCTGAGCGCTTGAACCAGAAAACTAGTTTCTCGCAACAGGACAGCCATTCAGAGCACCATAAAAGCTGAGTATGTAATGCAAGAAAGCGGTGTCAGTATTTTTTAGGGGACAGCCATAGAAATTAATTCCATTACTCAATAGAGTGAGCGATTGAGTGGGTTTTCAGCTCCAAAACCTCAGGCCTCGAATGCTTACACAGCACAGCATAATATGCAGAGGCATTGGGAACACAAATACAGGACTCCTTTACAGTTGAAAAACTAAAAGAAATATCTGTAGTTTCTCTAAGCACTGGGTTTTTGTGGCTTTCAGTTACTACTAGTGCTTTTGCAGATAGTGTACGGACTGCCCCCTCTCTTCTCAAGTGCAGTAGTGCTATTCAGCCGTGCATTTCTCTCTACTGAATGCGGAGAATATTAGTCTTGGCTTTTATGATGAGTGAAGAAATCCCACCATATTTTAGACATTGATATTATAATTCGTGTGACGCTCCTCACAGCACAGAATGAAGAACAGTGCCTTCAATTGATTTCTTAGATCGGATTTGAAGCTCAGAATAAGTTTTCTCCGATTTTATGGTAAAGAAAAAAGTTTATCAAACATTTGCTGACTGTTTATGGGATCTATAGCTCAGTCATTGCACAGACTCTGCAAACCTGTGTCTGATTTAAGCGATTATTTTCTTTTGATATAATATTTTGTGTTTGGAATCGAAGTAAAAGTTTTTTTTATTCAGAGTTTAGTTTCGATTAAAATTTTATTCAAAACATTAGATTTAAGTCTTTTGTTATTATTATTATTCAAATGATTTGAATGAATGAAAAGATTTTGTATTTTTCATTAAAATTTTATTCAAATTCTTGAATTGTTTTTGAAGTTTTGTTGGATTTTGTGCCGAAAAATAACAGAAATATTTTGAAATTAGTGTACATTTCATGAGTTTATTGAATGAGAGAAACATTTGTTTGGATTTTATTTTTTGATAAATTCATTCAATAACTCAAAGGATAGAAAAAGAGACAAAAATATTCATGAATTTTATCGGAAATATTTGTGTCAATACTATTAACTTAAAGGTAAAATTGGATATAATTTTTCATTAGTTTTTTCATTAATTTGAATAAAGCTTAAAACGCGATTAAACCTTGCAGATAAACATGCTAGATTATTATTCCAAACGTTATTTATTAATTTATTGCAATTATTTTATGAGTCTTTCATTGAGTTAAAAATCAAATATTAAAATATATTTCAATCGATTTCATTATTAATTATCGATATTTATATTTAAGTAAAGTTTTAATAAATTTCCTCAAAAATTGATTAAAATGTTTGAAAACCTTTTAGGAAATTAATGGTAACCGAAGACAAAGGTTTTGTGCAAATCGTGAAGAGTCTGAGAAACGGATAATTTATACAAACAATTCGTGAAATTGTTGTGAATAATAAACTAATCACACAATCGATTGAAACGACTCTCAATTCAAAGGGATTTCGTCTCAAAAAACATTTTCGCCGACAAAACATTTGACTCTAAAATACATTAGTTTTAGTGAAAAGAAGAAAAACAAAACTTTAATTTCAAAACACGTTTGAAAACGATTTGAATTCTGAACTTTAATTTGAATTTTATGTGAAAAGAAATACATTTAATGACAGTTTTGGATACGAATTGACTCAAAAACATTTATAAATAATTCCAAATTCAGTGACTTTTGATTAAAAACTCTAAGAATTCGTCGAAATAAGAGATCAGAGATTTGTTTCTAATCTTGAATTGGATTCTAATTAAAAACATTTTAATTGACGACAATTTTTCTTCATTAGTATCGATCGTTCGGTAAGTTTTCTACATTTTTCCCATTTCTTATCACAAAATTTCATTCAAAACATTCAGAGAATAAGTAATGAAATTCTCACTGATTTTCAAAACACTTAATACATATTTATTGAATAAATTCAATATTACATAACACCAAAGATGCGCAATAATAATAGCCTCGGGGGTTTACAGAATAAACCCATGCACAATTAACCGTAATCTAGTCATAAAATTATCAGTGTACATAATAATTGCCAAGTTACAATTGTGGACCAGTGTATAACTGAAACATTGAGTAATTAGTAATTTATTTACTTAATTTACCGCGTTATCAACAAATTGCTTGCAAATGGTAATTTCTTAAAATCTGACTTGCTCATCTATTCAAACATAATTTACAATTTGAAAGTATCAATTTTAAAATTCAAATGTAAACTTGGGTAATTTAAAATTCAATTTTGAAGTGAAAAAGGCTTTCACTAACACTTTTGATTCGATACTAAACTCATAAATATTCTAAATATTTAACCAAAAGATAAAAAAAATACTTCAAAGAAAACTCATTTCTATTTATCCCTTAAGTTATGGACCTTTTTCTTGTAATTTAATTCTTATCTAAACTCAGAACTCTTTTGAGGCTTTGAAATATATTTTAGTAAAATATTTTATTTTTTACTTCTCTTTCGTTGCATTCAATGATAAATCAAAAAACACTCAAAAAATAAGATACAAATAGTTTTTGTTTTTCTAAACCCCTTTTTCACCACTTCTTCGATGGCTTTAATTTTTCAAACTTTTCGAATCAAAATTCAAATTAAAGTTTAAATCAAAGTATAATTTCTTTCTAATTAATGCCCAGAGTTTTCACTCCTTAAGAACCGGTCATTAAATAGAAATTTAAGACAAAAATTGATTACTTTTTTTAATCGCAATATTTTTTTAATATAGTGTTCAAAATGTTCGCATAATTTTTGACTTAAAAATTATATTCAAAACTAATCATTGATTTTAATCTCAGTTTTGAAGTAAAGTAAAAATTTTACTTCAAATTTATGAAAAAGATAACAGTTTTTCGGGAAAATTCCATTAAACTGACCCCGAACATTATTGAATGATGATTTGGAACTCTCGAGGAAAACTAAGCCATAAAAGTTAATCGTTGAGTTTCTTTATCCCACTCACAGATCGACTCAGAATAAGTTTGAAGAAAATGAGCTAATAAATAAAATTTGCATGTTTTTCATTAAAAATTATTATCGCTTTTTATGACTAAGCATTTGATATTTTTTTTTATAAATGTCTGTTTGTTTTTCATCAGTGATGCTCACACTTGAAGGGAGTGCTCATAATTATCAAAATTTGCAATAAACCCAATTTGCTTTAAAACATCTTGCATTTTGGTGAAGAGCCACCCATTGATCATGTTGATTTCTGTGTTTGTCTGACATATAATTTTTATTCTATCCATAGCACAGCATAATATGAATATTATTCTATTCACTAAAAATAAGTTACACTAATCTCTTATTTTTATTTTTATAAAACATAAACATTTGTTTTAAGAAAATTCTCGATTTTAGAGATCATATGTTTCTATTTGTAATGAAAACATTTTATCAATATTTTATCTAGCTAATTCCAAAGTCAAATGTGGTAGATAATTCTAGTCTCATGGATATAATGAATAGATACTTTTATTTTACTCACATTTATTTGATCTTCAAGTATAAGATTATGAGTTGTTATTCGAAATCTAATTGAACTAGACATTGCCAAGGTGTTATAATAACTTATTTCCTTTTGAGGAAATTGAACTAAAATTAATTATCCATTTAAAGACGCATTAAAATTTTAATTATCCAAGATTAATTTGTACAGATTAATATTGGCCTTATTTAAACACCTACTTGAAGTAAGGCAGCCTGATTGTATCAAAGTGTTAACTCAGCAATAATCATATCCAGACAATTTTATATCAAACTCTATGTCTTCAAAGAAGGCAGACCAAAATCATCCGCAATAATAAATAAAACCCATTTTACAGACTTTTTCCTCAGAGCTGTAAATACTGTTGAGATATAACGATATGTGTATTGCATTGCATTTACAGTCAATGGTTTGTGAGAAATATTTTTGAAGAAAACATTATTTATTAGACATTTTTATGCGCTTTTCTTGTTGTTTATATCACTTCTATTTACTTTTTTTAATATTTTGCTCAGTTTTCCTGTTTATCTATCGTTGAGACAAACCATCCATAAGTAGTATATCCTTTGCCAGTCTGGCAGTCATTAGACGGCAATTCATAACTATCCTATTCTTTGTTGGAAAAAATTTATTCGAATGGTACCGAGCAAAATATAAATGGCTATGAAATTAATGACTCTTAACTGAACATAACTGAGTAAAAAACGAATTTTATGACATTTAGAATGTTTTAGAATATAATTTCTCGTTATGTTATCATTATTACGAGACTAGCATAATTGTACAGGGATGTACAGGGTGTGCTAATCGCAAATAATGCACCCTTGCATTACAAAAAGCTATAAAAACACATTAATCAATTCATTTTTTATATTCACTTTATCGATGCATCTAAGAAGTTTAATTTTATTCAAATTACTAGCTCATAAAAGCGATTGTACTAAATTGTTGACCATCTCTGTAATTATTACTTAACAGTTATCTCTTTGAATCTCATTTCGAATAATAATAAATATATTTATTTGAGTACTCAATCAGATTAGAGCCAAATATTAAAGCATTTTATATACGAAATGTGTTTTTCATCCAAATTAGCCGATAAAGTAATCAAACTTATAGGTACTTGGTAGTCAGCAAACATTGCACGTCACTTCAGTGATAAAGAATGAGCGTGGCACTATGCTCTGCCAAAAAACCCCTTTTTTGTTGTTTGGCAAAAGTCTAAAAATGAATTTTCAATTGAATTTTTAGCCCTTTATTTGTGTGAATCACTTTTGCATTGATTAATGAAATACTTATTCATTAAAGCCGTTTGTATTGGAATTTTTCAAATGATTTGAACAGATGTTGAATGTATTCATAAAAATATATTCATGCAAATTAATAAACCCTACGTTTGAATTGCATTAAAATATAGTATTTGTCCATAAAATACAATTTGCATACAATTAGTCTCAACATGTATTATGAGTTCACAAATCAATGCCTCGCTCATATCATTGGAGTAGAATAGCCTTTCATATACTCTGTCACCGGATTTCTATTCACTTCTCAACAATTAATATGAAAATAATGGATAGAATTGACGAAAATGTTTTGTATTTCAATAAATAAAATGAGAAAATTCAACATTAATTCAACATTTTATGTCATACTAAACATCACATTATTATACTCTTTGTCCAAATCATTACCTGACTTATGGCTGAACTTGAAATTTGAAATAAATTGAATTCAGAATATGAATTCACATTTGTTATGCATTTTGTTGCGTTTGAAGGCCTTATACACAATAGAAGTCTCTCTCTCTCTCTCTCTCTCTCTCTCTCTCTCTCTCTCTCTCTCTCTCTCTCTCTCTCTCTCTCTTTGATAGTTGTAATACCTTTTTATATAAAATATTCAGACGATTATGAAAACGATTGATTCAAAACTCATGTCTCTCCCGACGGGTGTCGTCTCCGGACTCACAGAAAGATTGTTAAAAACGAAATTTTATTTTTCATCACAATTTGAGAAATTCATACTTTGTTTTGAAAAATGCATTTCTCCAACAAAAACACTAAAAGTTGAATAAAATTCATATTTAGGTTTGGATTTAGTGTTAATTTGAATGAAAACACAATTTCTGCGCTCAATTGCTGTAATACTCTGTCTGTTGAATATGTAATGAATTAATGTTTTTAATGATTTTTGCAAACATTAAGACATTTTGTTTCTTATTTGTCTTTAAGTCGTTTAAAACATTTGATAAAATTTTTGATAAAATATTTTACTTTTAATTCATTAAAAATAATTTCTTTTTGGTTCGCTTTCATTGTATTCATGGATGAAATGATTTGTTTGATGAGAATCTAAGTAAAGACAAAGGAAAGTATATTTTCAAAAGTAATTCAAAACTCTTGAGATTTGGTTTAAAAGACCGAAAGAAAAATAAAGTCTTATTCTGTCGATTGGTTTCTGAAGTATTTCTCTTTCAGTATTTCAAAGATTATTTATCTCTTGAAAAATAAAATTAAAGGCAAAATAAAGAAAGCGGGGAATTTTGCATTTTGCATTGCTAATTCTATGAAAATCCGAGTGAAACTTCTCAGAATATTTCTCTTCAGAAAAAAATTCAAAAACAAATAAAACCAAATAAAAAATAACATCAGATTTAGCCCAAAGTTATTTACTCTCCTTAAAGAGATGGTGTGCTCCTTAAGGCACAGGTAGTGCTTTAAGGAGGAGAACACATATCTAGAATAATAAACTCAACACTGAAATAATGCTAAATAAATATCAAAATACAGTGTTTTACTCAAATAAGTAGTCTTAAGACATAACACAAAAAATATTTCATCAAATTTTTCTTCACTCTTAAAAACAAAATCTTTGAACAGAATAACAAAACCATTTATTATATGCTGAGCGACAAAACCAATATATCTGTGCATTCGTTATGGAAATCAGCGGAGAGGGAGAGAGAGGACTGAAGTTTCGTTTTTAAAGTGATTTAATGTTACGGAATAAGTCAGAGGAACGTCAGTCAGGTATAGGGGAGTGAGACTTGGGGTCTGACTGATGGCTCATAGATATTGGGGCACAAGTGCAGAGCACAGCACTACAGGTGCAGTAATGGTGGCCAACAATTTATCGATTCGTTATCAAAGAGAGACTTTTGGGCACAACTTCTTACTATTTATAAAGCACTGACTGTTTTTGCATAACACTCATACCATGCAATCACTTCCCAGGACTTCCCATAGCCTTCCAGTGAAATGTTTGCTATTTTTATGACTATAACTGTCTGTCCATTAGTCGGAGTCGGGATGTTTTCAGAGTCGTTCCTCTTTCCCCCTCTCCTTATTCTCGTGTCTTCCTCGTTAGGACTGGAAGCCAAGACACATACCTGTGCTGTGTATCTAAAGTACAGTTCGTTGCATAAGGTTTTCCATTAATTACAAAATGAAAAAATAGTTTGTTTTGCGTATAAATAAACGAATATTTATTCTCATTCCTCGAGTAATTAAATGAATGGTCTGCTCTCATATTGTGAGCACACCATAAAAATTATTGAAACTGCACTCCATTTTAAGATAAAGTTATTTTGTATTATTAAATAAACATTTTATGGGAATCCCATTAAAAACAAGAACAGTGTAATTATTTCACAAAATAACTGTAATATTCTTATTCTGTCCAAAAGAACTGTACATATATATATAGATGGTTCCGTTTTCTTGCTCTTTCTTGGTATATATTTCATTCTGAAATGATTCTGATGAGAACTCAACAGAAATTATATGTATTTTATTATAATTTGGTCTGTTTTTCACGAATGAACTTTTGGTTCAAAATTTATCGCAAATCTAATCATAAAATTTACAAAATTTAATTCATTTAAAAATTACTTTTTTTACTCATTTGAGAAAAAAATCACATTTTTATTAATGAAATAAGATTTCAATTAGTTCTTAAAAATCATTGAAAACTCATTAAAAAGCATTTAATTACGGAATAGAAAAAAATGAATCAAAACTCAAAATCTGTGCAAAGCTTTAACTCATAATTGTTTAACACATTTGCCATAAAAACGCTTATTATTTGTTTTATTTTTAGTTCAAATTAATTAAAAATTTGTTTCTACTTTTAATTCTGTTATTAATACGAAAAAAACGTTAGTTTAATACAAAAAGAAAACATTTGTAACAAATTGTTTTCGTTTCAAAATATGAGAGAAAAACAGTTAAACGCATAAAATATTATTTTAATGAATTCTCTGTTATCTGTATTTCCCATAAATTCATCGAAACATTTGTTTTTAACCATTTTGTTCAAAACGTAATCCTGAGCCTATTATAACCCATACCTAAGGTATCAAAGTTTTGAGCCGTAAATTAATGCCATTTTTATCTACTTATCCATTATTTTGCTGTTAATTATCTATGAAATCTCACAAATAATTAGATGCGCTTAAAATGAATTTTTTTGTTCAAACGCTTAGTTTTTAATTTAATTTCTAATTTATTCTTTGAATAAGTATTAGTGAAAAAAATCCAGTTATCAAATGTTTAGGATATATATAATCATTTAAATACTTACCTCGTTTTTGTTTCACTGAATAATATTTTGATTTAATACTAGATATCACGAAAAGATTCAGACGTAAACAAGATAAATTATTCGTTTAACTGTATTTTACAATGATCACCTCAAATAATAATAATTATTATTGAGCAAACTATGTTTGACTATATCTAACTTGCTATTCTCCAGACAGTGTTCCTGTAATAGTTCCTAAACACTCCAGATTATTCTTAACAAATGAAAATGACTGCCATATTTAATTTTATTTTCACTCTTTACCAGAATAAATTTCGATTATATCTAGTACAAACTTTAAAAACAGCTTTAAACTGTCTGTGTTTGAAGTGACTGGAAGTTCATGATTAATAGTACATAGTTTACATGCAAAACACTACATTAGAATAATTTTATATTCAAAGTGAATATAATTCTTTCGCTTTTTATATTTATTACAGCCTTTGATTGGAATTTAATGCTCGAAACCATCAGAAAAACAAAGAGAAGAAAAAATGATTAAATCCTTGTTTTAATGTTTCATTAAATCTAATAATTTTAATAATTTTTGATTTAAGAGTTAATTAAAATTCTTGTCGAGTATTAGAGTTAAGAAAATTACATTAAAATCGATTTTCTTAGAGAAAAGTATTTAAACATTTTATTTAATTAAATATCAATTTAGAAAAACTGGTTATCAATAATTTCTTCGATAAACTTTCATCGATAATAATTTTCTCGTCAGAGAACTATTTGAATGAAAATTATAACTCGATTTTCAATGAATTTTGTGATAAAATCACTGAAATCTGTTTACTCTTCCTATCTATACGAATCTATGATTTATATTACAAATTATAGATTTGTATAAATCTTATATAAATCTATGGCTCAGTTTGTAGATGATATTGAAGATAACGAAATCTTATGATTAAAAATTTCCATTCATTTCATTTGAATATCGCATTAGATTTCTTATGAGTTATTACTTCTCAAACAAAATCATTGGGAGGTTTGTAACTAATTATTGCCTCAAAACTCTATAATAAATAAAAAACAAATATTTATATCGATTTTAATTATTTGGTTTCGAAGTAAAAAAGTTCAACAAATCTGCAAAACATTTTGAAAACCGATAGATTCAAATCTAAAGTATGGGAAAAATTACATTTCTCCTCTAATATCAGGTTCAATATTACTGGTTTGAGTTGGTTCTGGTTGGGGCCGGCCATGCACATTTCCTAATGATGTCTGCTTTCAGGCTATACCTCTAGACTAAAGTGAAGTTAATTTATAAGACAGTGAAATAATATGCAATTTATTTGAGCAAAAATACGTAACTATTCTATGGTTTGATTTTAAAAGCGAAAAAATGGGTCAAAATTTCTCTCTCTCTCTCTCTCTCTCTCTCTCTCTCTCTCTCTCTCTCTCTCTATTTTGGATAAAAAAAATCTTATGATCCAAAGGAAAGAAATTAAAAGCAGTCATAAAATTGTGGTTCAATTAATCAAAAGAAAATTAAATTTATGTGAAAAACGGGCGAATACACACAATTATATTCCATCACGTGTTTTGCTGCTTGCTCAAATTATACGCAATTAAAGATAAAAGCAATTTTGTCGACATTTTGTCAAAAATGCGGTTTGAATTGAAATGCGGCACATTTTATGAATTTAATGAATTCCTTCTCATTGACTATCAAATTGATTATTCAATGAATCTACCCGTCCCTCCTAAATAACATAGGCACTCCAAAGTCTGCTCTTTGAAAATTTTGAATAAATTTGCCATCTCCAAAATAATGATAATAATTGTGAAATTCTGAGCCCCCATAGTAAATACAAAAGAAATGTGTTTGCGGTTATTTATGTGACTTTAGCTTATTTTTCCTTTCATATATTTTTGCGCACTTATTAATTGTGCTGTTCTTTTCTTTAACCAACAAATTTAATGTGAAATGTATTTAATATATTCCGTTCTCTCGTTTTTGTTATAATCATTTCCTGATCTAAAATATATTCCGTCCAAACAGTCGGCGGCGAAACCGTATTGTGTTTTGTGTTTATATTCACTGCGAGTATGAGATTTC
>JAQGCS010001628.1:0-13025 GCA_034702105.1 Fuscozetes fuscipes | reverse complement strand
TGAATGTCAGGGAATGCCAATTCGTAGAGCAAACCATTTATACTCTTTATATGGACTCAAAAAATGAAAACTTATACGAATAATTTGCAATAAATTAATTAATGATCTTATAAGTTATAAGTTTCACCTTATCTATTGTAAGAGTGGTAATTGTTTGTGAAAAACAGTAGCGACTAATTGATGGCATATAAGTCTAATTTAGAGTCTTCTGAAAAACATCTGCGAGTTTTCAAAAGAGAAAATTGCTTTCGTAAGACTGACTTCCTTTCTAATGAGCAGTAATGACCGATTCCAGACAAGACATACGATTGCCGCACAGGGCCAACTCTGTTGGACTTGCTTATGCCTGGGTGAGACTCATTTGGCATCCGAGGGTTCTCAATGTGAATCAAATTTCCCATTGAATTGGTTTCTCTTAGTATGCAATTAACGCAAATAACACCGACTTTTCATTCTTTTAATACGATTTGATGAAACCAATGATTATTATCATCAGAGCTATAAATGGTTGGGCGGTATTAGACTTACACTTGAATTTCGAATTAAGTGTTTTGAATCACAAAAACCAATTATTGTTTTATACGATTAAATCATTTATTTTTTACGAATCAAATAAAGGCATAAAATTTATTCCATGAGATTATAAATGCATTTTAAACCTAATATTTTCAGTGAAATAACACAAAAATCTTTTGAAAATGTTTCAAATGTTTCTGCTTTTAGTAGAGAAACACAAATGTGTCTGCTTTTAGAAATATTGTGAGCACTGAGAAAAGCCAGCCTCACATCGAGAGAGTACTGCCAAAGGCATCCCAAAGCAATAGACACACACAGCGAGAGAACTAAAGCCAAGGACATGCATACAGTGACTGAGCCGACAAACATTGGAATGTTGTGTGTGAGCGCCACTAAGAAAATAAATCTAATGACAATCGCCATCATTGGAGAAACACTGAATTTCTCCCAAGAGTACAATCAATGACCAAATTGGGTGAACTCCTGTCAACATTAAACTCGAAATAATTTTCATTTCTTCAATGCATGAAAGGCTACAATAATATAAAGTTGAAAATATGGTATGACTTGCTGTTGATGTTGATATTGATGACTGAGTTCAATACTTTCCATAAACAGTCTATAAGTTCATTAGTTTTAGGATTATATGTTTTGAGCGATATTTGCGAGTATTTCACGTTTTGATTAAGTTTTGTTGCATTGCTTTTGAAATTAACATTTGAACCCTAAGGTCTCCGCCCATAGAAACCGAATGAGTTATTTTCAAATTTAAGACTTGAGTTCAAATTGAAGTCGAATACAGTGTGGATATTGTGTGCAGTTCTTCTTCGAGTGACTGCCGCTGATTACGATTCAACAAAAGTCAATTACCAGAGAGGGTAACAAATTTGTATATATATGCGGATCGCTTTCCAAGGCCTTCAGGCATAATAAAAAATGCACTGAAAATACATACCAGACTTCGGGACGAACAAAAAGTTTGCCTCAAAACTTGAAGGAATCGCAGATAAATATGAAATGCTATTTAAACAACACTAGAGATAGTCAGGGACTAAGTACTCAGAAAAGATTCCGAATTGATTGTCTAAGATAGCGAACGGATGTCTGTTCTGTTCAATTGAATAAACACATGTCAGTTACAGGTTTGGGTTCAGATCAACCAAATAAACACAACCAGAAGATGGCTATCTTCTCAGGAGTAGAAACAACTTTTGCCAAAACGTTTAATTGAATGAAATACTAAACTATGCGTTAGTTTTAGATTATTTGGGATGGAGTTGTGCTCAATGGTCACACACTCATTGTTTTCGTATTACCCTATTCTTATGTATAGCCAAGAAATTCCCTATTTATTTAGCATTTGTTTTTAGGACAAAAGCTCTGAATAAACAACAGGTCTGTCTGTTTCATACTATGAACGAATCATTAAAAGAAAAGAACCCGAACTCTAAGCACTGCAGAGTCGAGCTGTAAATCTGGTTGTCGTTGACTATTAGCTGTTTAGCGATTCTCAATACACACATTGAGGAACACATAATGTGTACCACTTTTTCTTTTTAGTGCTTCGCTTCCACGAATTTCTACTACATATTCATGTCTCTCAGCGAATAGTGAATAACTCAAACCATAGCTAGTATTGTAAGCAGTGCTAAGAGGAAGTGCCAAATAATTGTCTTATTCTGACCACATTTTCAGCCATCATTGTTATGAAATGGTGTGAATCTGGACTTATATTACTTTTTAGATAGAATTTGAGTTATTCGAAATCATAATATTATATATTGGAAGCCTTCAAAACCAAAGCAGTGATTGTCACGAGTCTAACAAAAATTGTTATCCCATATAATAATTTGGTACATTTGAGTCAAAATATTCGTGGAGTTTATTCGCGAATAACTTATCAAAAATGCTTTTCATAACACTATTGAATGAACAGTGACTTCACATAAAACATGTTTTTGCTGGATATGAAAAACTTAAAACTGGAGAAAGACTGAAGTGATTGTTTTATCATTGGTTCCCCTTTTGTTGCGGTAGATTTGAGTGAGGATCAGTACATTAAACTGGATTTAATCGATTTTTGAGACAAAGTTATTAGTGCGTAATTAGTATTACTCAGACCTTTATTTACGATGGTTGAGCACTGGCAGACCAGATAAACTTGATTAGAGGTGCTGCCAGTTCGACCAAACACGTCATGCAGAAGCAACATAACCAGAAATTCTAAGGCCATAGACAAGTATTTTTGCGATAACTGTTCGAATGAGTGTGTGGTCAGCACACAACTCAACCTAAATCTGACAATACTTCTGCTCTTTTCTCAACTCATACAAACCATTATATTATGTGCCGTACATACGGGTGTATACGAGAGAACAGCATAGACAGGCATTGGTTATACATTCTCTCCTCTAACATAACAATCGCCATAATTGAAAGACCGATAATTCAAATCAAATAACACAGCAATGAGTCAGTTGTATGCCTCACCACTACTCACGAGTAGATATTATATTCCAAACCAAAACTCAAATTTATAACCAATTCATTCAAACTAATAGTAATCGTAAAGTAGAGACATATCCAATGAATTCCTGCGAGACTTTTATGTGAGTTATCCTAAACTTATTTATAGCAGACATTGATTCAAATGATTCAACTTTTGCTAAGATTTAATTAATTGATTGATTATATGAATTAAAGCATTCAATTAATTATTTGCCTTTTTTGAGAAATATGTGAATAAATTTTAACGATAATAGGATTTTAAAGTGAAAACCACTGAAAACCAGAATTTTTAGGGTTTGTTATCCACAGAATTCCTGTTGTTTTTGACTTTTTTCAAACAAATTTCAAAAGCAGTCAAAATAAATGAGGACTCGACTCAAGAGTCAAGTTTTGAATATTCGATAAGATATTTATCGAAAATATCCGAACGAATCAAATCATTGAAACATAAATAGAGAAGGATTTGAGTCATTGCGAAGATATTAATCGAAATAAGTTTGAAAGCAGTCATATAATGGCATTCAATGATTCGATGCACGGATTCATCACTGAAGAGGAGATCTAATGCGAGTGACAGTACGTGTCGTAAATACAACACACCATCATATTATTGGGAGGAAAGCATATTTTCACAAATGGACTCACAAACAGACAATGAATATTTCCTTCAAAGGCGACGGTCTCTCAAACTTTCATTAATTCAAATTCATTAGAGAAAGTTTTCAAACAATTAACTCTTTATTCATATTTCGTTAATTTGGTTGAACATAACGGAAATGTTTGGCTCTAAATGTTATCAATTTTTGGATCAAATATTAAAAAAACTAATTAGAGTCAGAGGTTTTGGTTTTGGTTTTGGTTAAGAGTTGGTTTCCAATAAGAAACCAATGATCAGCACAAATGTTTGTGAAATAGACGGTAAATACTGGCAAAGAAAAGCGTGCACTCAATCGGTTTGATTGGTATCTGAGAGACATTTTTGCTTAAATAGCGGTCTAATGAAGAATAATTATGGAAGAGCACAAGAGCACTACAATATGATGTGGAGGGGCTCTCACATAAACAATATGTTGGGCTCTTTTACAATGAAATTATCTAATCTCTCGATCGCTCAAAGCTTTGAAGTTATTAAATGAAAGCATTTGTTTTCCAAAACAATATTTTAGAGTAATTTTGAGGAAAGCAAACACTGCTTACCATTCATTGAGAGTCAGTCATAGCCCAAGAATTTGATTAATTTAAATGTTTTTAATATTAAAAGTTGTTGAGAGTCCATAACATGATATCCGCAAAGTATTCACTGCTCTCTTCTGTCTATTTATTCACTGATAAGACAATACTTGACTTTTTCTCATTTATTTTGATTAAAAGAGAGACAATTGACAAACAAAAGTGTCGGAAATTTGATCGCATCCCTTGTCTTAACACAAATGATTGTTACGTACAGTCTTTACACCGAACAACAGTCTTATAGAGAAGTGTTGATCATAACAACAACATATCGAAGAAGTGGATCAAAATTTTCCAAAACATTCAATGTTGAGGCAAAACACTGCACTGAACAGCACTGGCAGGCAATCGTACGGAGTAATGGACTCACACTTGTCAGTGACTGAACACAAAGACTGAGACAACGAGTATTGCAACGAGTATTGACTTAACGCGTGAACCCGTAATTCGAGTCAGTCGAGAGAGTGGCGCCGATTGGCCAACACTGATGAGATCACAGACCCACCTATTGCACAGTCTGCTCAGTGCTGTGCCGCTCTTCGGCTTGTTTTCGATGCTTTCAAAGCTCTGCAATGAATTCAATGCATTGGAGTCTCATTTCAATGCATTAGTCTTTGAATTGTTTGCAGACTTGCAATGGATTCACAACTATTTTATATTTTCTTGTATTACAAGACTTAAAAGCGGTTCATAACAGCCAACAGTTTTACCGATAATTTTGGCTAAAATGGAATAAATGGTCAGAACTGCTATTTATAAGAATTTAAAGCACTGCAAGCATTGGCATCAGTGCCAAAAAAGTGACATTAAATTGATCTGAACAAAAGTCATTTATCACTTATCTCTCACAGAAAGAGAGGAAATACTGACTGTTGGAGCCGAGGGCTGAATCACGCAATTGCTCGAAACGATGGCCACACTTTAATCTGGAAACAAGTCTAAAGAACTAAACAAAAGTGTTTGATATAAAGCATCTCTTATGGCGCTCCCGAAAGAGCTATTTATGAGCAAAACAGTTGCTATTGTATTATATAATGCCTTACAATTCCGGCCTAATGTTAGGATGTGTTGGCTCTGAGGATTGTCGCCTCACAAAACACTAATACATATAACGAGCAGATATGGCAGCGATACCAACACTACTCATAATCTATTAGCTCTTTCAACGACAACAACAGTACAAATCAAATAAATGCCATTCAATTAGCATTTAGATCAGGGATAACCAATAGCTTGCTCAAAACTCCTGAAGTCGAAAAATTCAGGTTTACCTCCTGGAACCCTGGCCAAAAACGCGCAAAATATCGCCCATCTTGTTCGAAAAATGGCCGTTTTTCGGCTCAAAACAGGATTCGTTGATTTGTATTTACCCCGATTTAGCCTATTTTAACATGTTTTAAACGAAAAATAAGATGCGGATTCAAAATTGCATACTAAAAAATGGTTATCCCCATATACAAAAAAAGTCTGGTCATGCCTGATTTATATTAACAATTACATTTGTTTCAAATCACCTTGAGAAAAGTTTAAAAATAATTTCCAACTTAGAAAATTCATATTGATCATGATGCATTCACACCAAATTACAGCTAACCATTTAATGTTCAAAGTTTTGCATAACTTTTGATAGCATTGAAAGAGAGTCAACATTTGTGTTACACATAAATAAATAATTTGATGCAAAAAAGTCGATAAATACGATCAGACGTTTTGTTTGCATTAAATTTTTATTTGAAAACTGAATGAAAAAAGAGACTCAAATATTACTATTGATGAGAGTATGCATTGGGAGGCAATGATGAGGCAGGTTGTCATTTGAAACCAGGGATGTGCAAGTTCGGCGGCTCTAGGGGGGTGGTTTTTCAAAATTTTTCTAGGTGGGGGTCTAGGGGGATCTAAGAAATGGTAAGCCAAAAGTCGCTCCAAAAAACTCCTAAATTTCCCAAATAACTTCAAAATATTTGCCGCCTCGCTTCACTCGGCGGCGAGGGGGGGGGTATATATACCTGTAATGTTAAATTTTTCAAAATTCTAGAGGGGTAAACCCAAAATTTTCGACTCTAACATCCCTGTTTGTGCCGTCTTATATGCTGTGCTCTGTTGTGAAGTCTACATCCTTTTAAATCAATAACATAACTGACAACAACTGCACAGAATTCACACAATTGTTCATAAAAGAGCAAAAATGAATAAAAGCCACGAAAATTGATTTACATTATATCCCAAATTATTTATTGACATTAATTTTTGATGTGAATATACTATAATACATAACCACATCCTATGGATGAGTTTGAATGACTAAAATCCATAAAACGACTGAAAACGCCTTCAATAGTGAGCAGTGAATAAAAGATTATTATTTGATAAAATGGTTCAATAGGTTCAAGAAAAGAATATTAAGTTTTCTATTATTGTGTGAATATTGTTCACTATTAATGAGTTTGTGGACCGATAGCACTGAACTGATAGCAACATTTCGTGAGATTAGATAAAATATTTGTCCATAAGTTAAGAGCTCAAGCAATGAACAAATAAGTTATCGTCAAAAGGCTATGAATCGCTCGCAACGAGTCATAAGAGAAACCAAATTCGATTACTGCTATTCACGAGTCGGTATATATGGCTCTACCACTGGATATATATATATATTTGGTATATTTGTTATTTTTGCCATTCACTAGACTATTGCACACCATTACCACTATTTCAGTGTTGGGTATATTGTTTTGTAGACTCCTCTACCGTGAAAGCCAGCGATAAAGTCGGCCAACGACAACACCACTGTTAACAGGAATGGTGTACTCACCGGCACAGCACCATCATAGCAATATTGCAGTCAATCAATATAATAAAATATAATATAAGTCTCAGAGTTGAGGCAATTGTAATAAATTTTGTGATTCCACTCTATTTTATATATATTGTAATTTTAGATGCCATCAAAATTGTGAACCACTCCAACATCTCTTATATTTATCAAAGGATCAACTCATCGAGCAATCAATTTCTATGATAATAACTTCGTCGCAAATTTGCCCTTAAAAGCAATAAATATATGAATTTTGACTCAATTTATTCACAATAAAAATGAAAACACAAATAACATTACGATTAGATTCGAATACATTAATAATTTTTTTAACAGAATATTTCATTTGAAACAACTGACGATAATTGACTCAATAATTGTACTAGTGCTGTGCTCTGCTCTGTTCTGCGTCGCTATAAAGGGGCCAATAAGGGAATACATTTGGAAAATGCTATTTTGATCATTTGATGAGCATGGATGATTTCCTAGAGTTAAAAATTTCCTCGACATTAAGAAAAAGTTGATGTGTAGTTGTATTAAATAAGAGACTTCCCCTCTCCTCAGTCGAACAACCATTGAATACACTATCATTGTATCATTTCTTTAATATAAACACATTTTTTCGTTTATTGAACGGAAATGAAGTTTGAATTCAAATTTTGAATTATAATATTCATTTGTAACACAAAGAATTAGCGGGGTACAGCAATTGAGTCAACTCAAATGAGTGCAATATGCAAGGGGCTACAATGTTTTAAATCGATTTGCATGACTCCGATCACATCCACAATAAAATTCATTAGAATTTCAATGAAAAAGACATTAAATATTTTATTCGATAAAATCTTTGATTGAAATATACGAACGAATCAGAAATAAATTGTTTTATTTAACTAATGACTTGAATCTGACCGATATTTTAGAATAAATAATTTGTTTGTCGCCGACAATAATATCTTGCATATGGTTTGTGGTTAGAAATGAATCGGGAAGTTTGATGTCTCATATTTTGAATAATAGACAAAAAGTTGATTCACTTTTAAAGAGATGACACAGAGATTGAGACTAATCTGGATCTCATGCTATTTGATGACATGAGTCTTCTCTGGCCATTCATTCACTATATGACTACTGGTATGGTATCGACTGTGATCTGGCAGACAATAGATTGTGTTTTTGCTCTCCACTCATGCAAGTATGACAGAGAGCACAGTTGTGTCGAATATTAGAGATAAAGCAAACTGTAATTAGTTGTGCTCTGCACTCACCATCACAACGATCGGTGCGATCGGGCCAACAGTCCAAACATGTTTGTGACAATACTATGTATATTACAATGTGTTACACAACGTCTCCGATGTCTTCACGTGTGTATCGTTTGCAGCAAATGTTGGACACAAGCGAACAACTGAGTCGAGTGAATGGACCTGAAGGCAAACGAATAGAGTTACTAATAATAAGTCCAATTTGTTATTCGTTCCAATATTCACATTATAATAGAAAATATGGAATAAATGGAATGAACTGCATATTACATATTGACTTCAACCCAGTCTTTCACATGAATTCAGCGCCTATTCATTAAAATTTCAATTCATATGAAAGCTAACATAAAAATGAATTTCTAGATGAAAATGAAAACTCATTTCGCTTCAAAGAATATCAAATAAAGGAGAGCACAGTTACCAACTCTCCAGTTATGCGGATTACTATTACTTTTGCGAACATTCATATATCTATTTATTATTAAATCATAGAATTATAAAAGGATTACATGAGAGGACATGCATTTGCTTCGCCTTTTATATTCTCACATCACTTAAAAATTAATATTAAATTCAGATATACTTAAAATTCTCAATTATTTTCCGACCAATTCTTGAATATTTAAGACCAAGAATTTCACTTTAATTCCAAATGAAACGAAAAGCAAATGAATTTTTAACGACATTTAGTTATTAGACTTCTATTTGAATAAATATTGTATTAAAACATAAGAAAACATGTTTTGAATCAAAAACTAAGGTCTTATCCATAATTGCTATCAATTATTGATTATTTTCAACCAAACTTTGGCCGAATATATCATCAAATGTATGGTTTGTGAGTATAACAAACTTTGAACTCTCAGCTGTTTTTCATTAATAATAAATTTAAAAAATAATTTTTTGTTATAGTTTTTTATCCAAAATTCGTATCATTCATATAAATATTCAAAAAACCCAATAGACTATCGATTTCCATGAATTGAATAACAACCAGCAAAACGTTTGATTTATTGCATATATTAGACAAATGAAAATTTAAATATTCATTTGAAGTGTATTTTGGGCACAGAGTTATTAATTATATTCTATAAATAGCTTTCAATTTAGAGGAATTCAGATTTGGTTTAAGATTTCAAATGTTTCAAAACAATAGTTTCATCGAAACAATTCTTTTACATATTTCTCATAATCCATTTGAATATCTTTACAAACAATTTATTAAATGCGTTTGAATTGAAAGAGATTCGACTTCTTTGTTGCCTTCATTTGAAGATAACAAAGGATACAATTGAGTAAAAAAAAGGATCGATAATTGTTTTTATAAAATCAATTCAAACTCTTATTATTTGTGAATACGTTTGTAGAGAAGAATGAGTCTGAAAAATGTTGTCATGAGTTTGGTTTTGATAAATTCAGGCGATTTATGGCTGCGAGCGATGTCATATGTAAGCGTCAATTTGGTATTAAATCATTTTGTCTTTCGTTGGGACTAAGGATTACTCAGACCGACGATGAGTCTGCAGTACACGCCTTCACAAAATATTAATGATTTTCTGCTTTCAATAAGTTTGAGATTTGGAAGAACTCAACAAAAAGACAAAACTCGTTATACCATTGGATATGTGTTGCAAACGATCTCTTCGATGATTGAAATAAAACATAAATCTTAGATAAAAGTGACACTAAAAACAAAATGTTTTACTCTTGCAAACTATGAAAAGCAGAAAAATTGTAAGAGTGGTGTTTCTCGCACTCGTCACTCAAATTCTTCAACAATTCTCCGTTCGGTTAATAAGTTTAAGATTCCTTTCAGTGACATTTCTGGCGCTAATCAATTCAAATAATTCTCAATAAAGACGAGAAAGGAAAACACCAGTGTTCAGGGATAGATCATCCTGGTGATGAGGTTGAGGTGGAATACGAGCAAAATAAACGTAGAACTCAAATGAATACATATAATGATTATCCGTTGGGATTAACACATAGTTATGTCGCTTATGATTATGTGCTGCAAAAGTTACAAATGAAGACTCATATCGATCGAAATCAGTGAATAGTTGAGC
The DNA here is from genome assembly GCA_034702105.1 of Fuscozetes fuscipes. Lineage (NCBI taxonomy): Eukaryota > Metazoa > Arthropoda > Arachnida > Sarcoptiformes > Ceratozetidae > Fuscozetes > Fuscozetes fuscipes. The sequence continues at coordinate 2,628 of JAQGCS010001628.1, read as the reverse complement.
ACAAGTAACAAATATTGGACGAGTTCACTGATACTTTGATTTGATGATTGCTCTCTAGAAGTCTCAGAGCTGTCTGTGCCCGACATTACAATTATGCGCTTAATCTTTTGTCAAACAAGACTTTGTCTGGTGAAAGACCAACTGATTCTTTGGTGGTCTTTGTTAGAACTGATATACTCTTGCAATCATTTATAAAATGGCAAGTAATAGGCCAAATTCTTTGGGATTTAATCAATGGTTGAGCCGATAAACAATAGTTAATTCGAAGCATTGCATTGAGTTTATGTATGCATTGCAGGAATAGATCTGTTGTTCTTCAGAAGTCTCTTCTGTGTAAATGGAGCTCACCTTTGATTCGCTTTTGGGTTCCTAAGCGTCAATCCTTGTGAGTCCGTAGAGTCGAATTGCGTTCAATTCATTTGGGAATCAAATACAACGCTTTCCTTCAAAACAACAATTGAAGTCTAGTCCACAGATACCTATTTTATCGCATTTCTGATCAATTCTGAGTAAGTTTTTGCACGACTTAACCGCTAAAGTAAAGTAAAAATATTGTTTGCATTCAAAGTACTTTAACGGCTCAAACACTGCGAGAGGGGAACGGAATTATGCAATGAATCGACTGAAGACACTTCGACTCAATTGACTTAATTTAGTGCTGAATATAAAATCAAACCAAATAAAAAAAGAGCAAATGTCAGGATATTTCCACTCGAATAGCACCCAGAAAATCAATGAATTCGAAAGTCACAAAAATTCCAATAATAGGTACTAGTTATAAAAGACAAAACTAAGATCATTTGGTTAATAATATGAATTCAGAGTTCAAAATAAATATACGATAAAAATTATGAGCAGTTTCAATTTTTCGGATCAAAATAATTGAACTTAATTCTCAAAAATTAAATATTTAAAAACTAAAATTCAATTCAATTTTCAATAATTTCTACTTTATTTGTCAGCGAATCATATGATACGATATATGTAAGTCCAACAATGATTTTTGTACTTCTTGTTTGTTTTTGAATCTATTTGAAAGCTATGTGCGTCTAATCTGAATTGAAAAATAACATTGAATGGGGTAATCACCTTGCATACATTGATATAATATAATTATGTGATTGTGTGATAAAAGACGATTGTGTCAGACACTGTCAGCACTACTTAAAGTACATGTTATTAGAAAAGTGAAAACTCATACAAATCTGATAGCAATGAACTGTAAGCAGAGTCTGAATAATCCTAAAAATTATTTTAAAAATTCATAAATAGTGAGCGAAACGAGAAAATACTTTAACGGAATTTATTTGACTTTAAGTTTGATAAAAGAGAAAAAATGTTGCTTTCAGTTAGCAATGTATTTGAAAAATTAGTGGCTAATAATCTTTATTCTCAGTGTGAAAGTGGAGTGAATTAATGATACGAAAGTCATTAAACAAAATATAAAATCTGGTAAATCGTGAAAAACTTGTTCCAAACGATACGAACGACTTAATGGTATAAACAGATAACAAATGGGAATATATTTTCCATCAAAAGTTGATCCACTCATTCATTGCATATTTTCATAAATTATTTACCAGAACTCAAACAAAGAAGAAAAGGTTTAGACATTCTTTTGATTCTATCTCAACATTAATGAAACCAAAAATCTTGAATTCAATTGTAGCCAAGTTCACATAAAACAATAAAACAGTTGATCCATTCAAATGTTTTGCACTTCAAAACTTCAACTTTTGATCAAATTTTTTTTATCAAATATGTCATCTGAAGACAATTATGGACCAAATTAATTGCAATTTTCAATGACTAACACAAAATAATAACAATTATCTCTATTATTATTATATTGAGGAAATTCAAATGCTTTGTCACAAACACTCAAATGAGTTTCGGAAGGAATGCTAACAAATTAGGGTTTGAGTGATAATCAAAACACAAAATTGACCAAATTCCTTAGCACAACAAAGCAAAAACTTATTGAGCGGTACTTATACTCATTCTAGTAATGCCAAAAGTCTCTCATAACAGGGGTACCGAGAGAGGGTATAGCCCAAATACCCCCTAGTTTTTGAGCTCGACGAGACCCCCTAGAGGCAAACCGGATACCCACTGCCGCCGAGCGAAGCGAGGCGGCAAATATTTAGGAAAATTTGTCTCCCTTTACCCCCTCAAAATTTTGGAGAGTCAGAAAAAAGCTCAAAGGGGACCTTTTTGCCTTTTTGGCAAATTTTTTACTTGGTCCCCTTTGAGTTTTTGGGAAAAAGTGCAAAGTTGGCCTTTGTGTTTTTCACTACATCGATAGAATGTAGTATATAGTTTTGTCCCCGCCCACCAACCCTGTCCCCCCGCTTTCAAAAATTCTGAAAATCTAAAATTCATTGTTGGAGATGTTTTTAAAGCAATTTTCAAATCAGAAAAAGAGAACGAGAGATAATATCAAGAATAAACAAGGAATCTTGGTGAGGATTTGGGCATATTCTTGGGTGAATTGAGAGAAGTAAATAACTTTTGGCTATAGATGTATTGACTATTAATTTGATCCAAAGCTTGTTTTTCTGACGAGTCAGAAAAATACACCCTGTACTCCCTGATTTTTTGGTACGAGGGACCCCCTGAGGTCGACCA
>JAQGCS010001627.1:0-13026 GCA_034702105.1 Fuscozetes fuscipes | reverse complement strand
AATTAAGATTATCATTTTATAAATTAAGTCGATTATCGATTGAGGCATTCCTAAAATTTTTTCTACCTCACACATAGTACTAAGTTTTTATATGCATCTAAAGTGCTTTTTGACTTTACTGAAACCACAAATCCTTTAAGGTGTTAAAGTTGATTTTATTTGCAATTTTATTTTGTATGAATTGACCGCAATTATTGTTATTCCTAAAAGGAAATAAAAAATAAAAAATACAGAATGAGAAACAAAAATAATCATAAGAATTACTGAGAAAGTAAATATGATTTTATAAAATAATTTGTAAATTTTGTTTGATTTAAGTTGAAACTGCTGTTGATTACAATATTGAATGGTGTTTGACATCACTGGTTGTATACTGTATTGACAGTGAAGGGCCTTCACTGTAGGCAATCAAGCAATAAGTGTGTCATTTCATCTCTTCAGTGGATTAATATTTAATTATTAAAATATAATATAATATAACAATATATACAATAATATACAATAATAAGCAGTCATTTAACGTCAAATCAACGCACGATTTGATTGAAATGACGTGAAATTCAAAGCAGTGGTAAGTTTTCAATAATTGTGTGCATGCTTGTTTTGCAAAACACTCGCAATTAGACCTGAATTGATGTAAATCCTACTCTTAATTGACATATACTTAGAATATTATAATTAATTGCATTCCAAAGTCATCTTTCAATTTATTAAATTCTGTTTGATTTTTTATTTTGCATTCACTACACTGAATGATTTAAGCCTGGCACAATCATTATTTCAACCTCAATTCTCACAAGAGATTTACAATTATGAATTGTGCATGTTACTCTAAAGTTAAATCATAATATGAATCAAATTTCAAAGTAGTTAAGAGTGAATCAAAATAACTGTGCGCTGAAACCAAATGCCTTCAAAACACCGGATTTTCGCTAATGTTTTGAATGAATGAAAACACAATTTAAAGAATTTTTATTTAATGGATTGAACTAAAAAAGAGTAATAAATAATATACTGATTGTACTGACATTGAAATCAAGTTTTGGATGAGAATAGTATCGAATGCATTGTTCACAAAGCAATTGAGAATCAGTTAAATAGACTGTCAGTGATTTGATGTGTAATCTAAAGGCAGAACTAATTTTTTAATTGTTTGATATTTATGGTCGATTCGACACAGTTTTGATTTTTTTGATGATTTGTATATTAGTCTTATCTTATTAAGTAGTGCCTCGACTGCACTCTTGTGTAACCCATAGAGTCGTGACATCAGAGGTATAGACTGAATAAATTGTAATCTCTGTCATCTAAGTCTTCGATTTGTGTAATATTTCACACAAAACTTCTCAAACAAATGTTTTTCGTCAAAACGCTGTGTAATTACTGCAAATATTTATCGCAAATTCAATTAAAGTTCTAAATATTTGTTAAAATCGTGTGTTTAGTGATTTGAAGCTATTTTTGATGTTTTCGTTTGCATTTCTATGATTTCGGTGAAGAACTAATTAAACAAATTTTCTTCACTTATTTTTAGCTTTTGTTCAGTAAATATAACGGATTATTAGACATAAATGCAGTCCAGAGTTGTTTTACCGATTAAATCATGTAAACTGATTGTGATTTAGTATTGATTCCAATTTATTTTGAATGTCCGCACAATTGAATCAAATTAATTGTTTGATTTGTTGTCACTGAAAGGTCTGTTGGGAAGTATGTTCCGATTGGCCAAAAAGAAATCTGGTGTCTCATTTTACTGGACTATTGTTCTCGTTTTTCTCATTTGTCTGTTGACTGCATTCTTCTATTATTTCGTTCTCATCGATGAACTCGAAGTTAAGCCAAAAAGTGTCGTTAATTCTGACGATTTGGAGAAACAAATTAATTATAGGCTCTCAGGTCTTGAATTAGGCCTCAAACAGAACCGGGATATTCTCAAGAATATTCGCTTCAAATTGGACAGGGTTATTAAAGACTTCAATGGAGAAGTCAATAAAGAGAATGAAGAAACAGATTCTTACCTTTATATCGATGACCCCTCTATTTGTTCCGATTCCGAGTCATATAAAGGTATTTGAATTGTTATTAATAATTATTTTATAATCAATTCAATGCATTCTTTAAAGAATTCAAAGTCAATGTATCGATGAGTGATGTCTACGAAGAGCTTAAGTTTGATAACCCGGACGGAGGCGTTTGGAAACAGGGGTGGGAACTCATTGTCAATGAGAGTGCATTCGCTCGCAGTCAAAAACTAAAGATTTTTGTGGTACCGCACAGTCATAATGACCCAGGTTGGATCAAAACGTTCGACAGATATTTTAGGGAACAGACCAAAAATATTTTAGACAACACAGTCAACAGATTAACTCAAAATCCAAACTTGAGATTCATTTGGGCCGAAACTAGTTATCTGAGCGCCTGGTGGGAGACCGTCAAAGACCAACAAATGAAAGTCAAAATGAAACAGTTGGTAGAGTCGGGTCAGCTCGAGATAGTCACCGGCGGTTGGGTTATGAACGACGAGGCGAATGTTCATTACTTCGCAATGATTAGTCAAATGGTTGAGGGACACGAATGGCTTCTCGACAACTTAGGAGTCAAGCCCAAATATGGCTGGGCTATTGATCCCTTTGGCCTGTCACCTACTATGGCTTTCTTTCTCAAACAAATGGGGTTCGAAGGAATGGTTATTCAAAGAGTTCATTACTCTATTAAGAAATATTTGGCTGCAAAACAACAGTTAGAGTTTCGTTGGAGACAGGACTGGGAGACTCAACCCACCAAAGATATTGTCAGTCATGTCGAGCCTTTTTACTCATATGATGTGCCTCACACCTGCGGTCCCGACCCTAAAGTTTGTTGTCAGTTCGATTTCAAAAGATTGCCACCAAGTCGTGTAAAGTGTCCTTGGAAGGTCTCTCCTCAAAAAATTACGGATGAAAATGTCCATCAAAGGTTTGAAACAAAGATTAGTTGAAAACCATTTGATTATTGTTTGGGTTCAGGTCTGCCCTTCTATTGGATCAGTACCGCAAGAAATCAATGCTCTATAAAACAAAATCACTTTTAGTTCCTTTAGGTTTGTATTTCAATTAATTGTCTAAACATCTGTAAAGTATAAAGGTAGAAAATAATCGCACCAATTATTTTTTCAAATCAATCATTCAAGATGTTTTTATACAAAAATAGTCTGCTTTTAACCTAGATACTATCCTCATACAGTATTCTTAATAAGTAAATTAATTGACAATAAATTAGTTTATAATCGATTTTCATTGAAAAACTCAACAAATAGGGGATGACTTTCGTTACGATAAATCAACGGAATGGGACACTCAGACTGAAAACTACCAGAAATTATTTGATTATATGAATTCTCGGCCCGAATATAATGTTGAGGTTTGTCTCCAAAACAAATGATCAGTCAATTGATTCGAATATTTGTTTTCAGATTAAATTTTCGACTCTCAGTCAGTATTTTGAATCTTTGACTAAAACCTCTGAATTGCCGACACTTTCGGGAGATTTTTTCACATATTGCGATCGCGATGACCACTACTGGAGTGGGTTTTATACTTCAAAGCCTTTCTATAAGCGTTTTGAACGCATTTTAGAGTCACACTTAAGAAGTACTGAAATCATATACTCTTTGGCTTCAATACTGAACCCGCAATCAATCGATCGATTGGACGCTTTGAGGCCACTATTTGTATTCGCGCGACAGAATTTGGCACTCTTTCAACATCACGACGGCATCACAGGAACCGCTAAAGACATTGTGGTCAATGATTACGCCAATCGGTTTGCATTTGACTGATTGAGATAGATCAATTTGAAGCCAATTGTTTATTTTGTCGAACAGAATGTACAAATCACTGGAAAATTTGGAAAAAATAAGTTCGCAATCAATTATGAACTTATTGCATTACGAGAAGCCGGATACGGATCAGCTCAAATATGTGGACAAACTTCCCAACTCTTTTTCTCCTTCAATCAAAAATGTTTTCAGAATCGACGAAAAAAACAAAAATTGGTATAAATTACGGAATTATTAGTTTTAATACTTAAAGCGATTCGTATTTAAGGTATTTCGTTGTCTATAATTCTTTGGGTTTTGTTTCATCCGAATTGGTTTGTATTCATTTGCAAACAAATGCTAGTACAAATTGGTGCTTAAAAGATAACGACGGCATACAAGTGGACGACATTCAGATCAACAAAGTTTGGTCAGTTGATAAACTGCTCACTGATAGGTTTGAGGCATGTTTTGTGGCAAATCTCAAACCTTTGAGTTTAGCTGAATATAATATCGGCGTTTGCGATGAGAAGGTATCAACAATGAAGACCAGTTCCGTCACTTTATATAATTTCGGGGATACTTCGAGTCTGAGGGCACAGAATGTGATAACAATCGATGAAACTCCTATTGAAATACAAATAGAGGCCGAAAATATTGAGCTTACATTCAGTGGCGCCGACGCTATGCTTAGAAAGGTTTCTATTAATGAGAATAATGTGATCACAGATTTGAATCTTAGAATGAAATTTATGACTTATGGCACCAAAACTGGTAAAAAGGTTCAGAAAAGTGGTGCCTATCTATTCATTCCTGACAACGAAGACGCACAAGACTTGATTTACAGCAATCCTAAAATCCGAATCACAAAAGGAAGTGTTGTCACAAAATTTGAAGCAATTCTCGATAAACCGATTCCTATTCGACACGAAATCTCTTTAATAAAAGGCAAACGATTCTTACAAATGGAAAACGAATTCTTTTTGGGTCCGAATACGTTTTCCAACAAAGAACTGATGATTAGGTTTTTCACTGACATTCAAAATGATGACATTTTTTATACGGATCTCAACGGCTTTCAAATCATTAAACGAAAGCGATATCAGAAGATTCCACTCCAGGGAAACATTTATCCCATGTCTACAACAGTTTACATCGAAGACGCAACGCTTAGGCTGAGTGTTCTCTCCGGACAGCCTTTGGGCACTACTAGTCCTCGATCCGGTTGGGTCGACATCTTTATGGATAGAAGACTGCTGCAAGACGATGCCAGGGGTCTTAATCAGGGAGTGCTCGACAATAAAAAGACTAAAGAAATTTTTAAAATTATGCTGGAAAGAGTGATAACTGTGCCAAAAGGACAGTCAATACAATCTCTTAAGCCTACACTTTACTCACAATTAGAACTGCAAAGGCTTTTGTCGCCACCGATTTTGATGTACAGCACAATCAAAAGTACAATCAGTGAAATATATTTCATGCGTCAGTCAATGCCTTGCTCAGTTCATCTGTTGAACCTGAGGCGTTCGTCGGCGGCCAACACTTTCACTTTGTTTTTGCATCGGTTCGGTGTCAGCTGTCAGACCAAATGCGCCAACGATTCGAGTCTCGAACTGACCAAATTGTTTTCTCCGATTGTCACCAAACCTTTGGAACCAACGATTAGTCGAATGAGCCTTTCATTACTTCATCAAATCCAATCCAATATCCCAATCGACCAAAAACTTAATATCGAGGAAATGAATGTCAATGTCTATCAATTGAGAACTCGTGGGAACTGACACTCGAAGACTAGTCTTTTGTTGCCATTAAGTGTATAAAATAAAAATTCTGTGATAACAAACTTAATCAGATTTATAAACAGTATTTCTATGGAAATATTTGTTATTTTGGCTCAAATGCCAAATTTGCCATTAATTTCAATGTTATTCAAATATTTGCCAATAAATCACTGAAATTCGTTTATTTTTCAAAATATATATAAAAGTCATTCAATTTTTGTCTCCTTTTTTCACTTTCCTTTCGTCCGACAGTTTATTCAATTTATTCGTCAATTTTTTCTCCAAATAATTTCGTTTAAAAGAATCCAATTTTTTCTTTTCAGGTTTTCCGGAACCGGAATAAAGTTTTCCCTCTTTTCGGGCCTGACTTCGGAGGAAATCTTTTATTTTCTGTCCGCAAATGTTTGGCGAATGAATTTCTGGCATAGAATGAGTTAAACAGAAACGATGGCCACAAAAGTCACACTTTTGTGCCAAAACTGAAATATTTGTTTTACAATTGGAATGACTGCACGTATTGTCACTCTTTTTGGCCAAAGCTATCAACAAATCGATATCTTCTGATTCAGTCTTTTCTAAGGGTTTCTTCAAGTCTTTAGTTTTGTTCTCATTTTTTGTTTTATCGTTTGCTGTCTTTTTAGATACTTTTATTTTATTTTGCACTTCAAGAGAGGTATGAGTTTTTAAACCATTATTACTCTCAGAATTCACTTCACTTTTTACCAGATATTTGTTTTGCATTAAACAAGATTTCGATTTAAGTTCTTTTGTCTTCTTCTTAATGACAATATGTCTGTCCTGTCCTTCTCCGACACTTTCATGGATCAAATTTAAAGAATCGGCCATTTTATGGACTAAAAGTCTTTCGAAAGAGGATAAGTTTGGGGCAAAATTCAAAACATTTTCTGAGTCTGTTTTTAAGAATTGCTTTATGTTTAATTCAAATTCTTTTTCTTTTCTCAAAACTAAAGTGTCTTGTTGATTTTCGCTACTTTTATTCATAGATTGCTTAACTTTATTTTCTTTGCGATTATTTTTAGGTTCAGTTTTCTTTTGATTAACCGATTCTTTTGTTTTAAATCTGAGATTTGAAGGCCTCTCGACTTCACTCAAGTTTTGTAAATCAGGTTCGAACTGTTGAGCGGACATAACGTCTCCTTTTTCCAGCATATGATCGATAAGAGACTTAATGAAGGAATCGTTGCAAACAGTGTCAGTATCGCAAACCACAGCTAAGTGTCGTTTGGCTCGAGTCACGGCTACGTTAATACGCCTACTCTCTGACAAGAAGCCGACCTCTCGAGAGTCGTTCGAACGAACCAAAGACAAGATTATCACTTCTTTTTCTCTGCCCTGAAAGCCATCGACAGATTTGATTTCTAGCTTCTCGTAAGCTTTGAGTCGTGCTCTCAAGAGCTGGACCTGAAGATTGTATGGAGTGATCACTCCTATTGATGACTCACTAACGCCATTAGAGATGAGGCGCTTCACATATATGGAAACGATGTCAGCTTCAAATTCATTACCCTTAGACTCTTCGTCTTCTAAGTCGAGTTCATTCATATTACAGCCGGTACTGTCTATGAGTAGCAGAGGATTGATATTCGAACCGTTGACCAAATCGTTGAGCGAATGATTTTTGACACTCGAATGCGAAATAAGTTTATTGGAATAGAATTGTTGTGAAGACCACTCCATTATGTGTTCATTCATTCTGTATTGAATGTCAAGCATTCGGACGATATCTTTATCGCCAAAATCTTTGATCAGACGTTCCATTAGCGATATCTCAAGACCTTCTTTGGCAGCCTTTTCCGAAATAATAGTTGGGGGCAATTGTTTGTGATCTCCGGCCAAAACACATTTGTGGGCACAGTTCAGTACAATCCAAGTCGAAGCCTCCATGGCTTGTGAGCACTCGTCGATAACAACCACATCAAATGGATAGAAGCCATCGGCACCTAATAATTGCTTCAGTAAATGATGAGGAGATCCTCCGGTAAGTGTTGACAGAACTACATTTGCATTTTGTAAGACTCTCTTTACAACTCTTTTCTCTCTTTTTTTTAGTTCTTTTCTTAAACTTCTGATTTCATTGAATGAAGACTTCTTTTGTTTGAGAAGAGTTTCAATCTCTGATCGCATATCACAAACAATTTGATAGTCGTCTGACCGGACTATCGCCGCATCCAATGAATATTTGTGTAATTGAGGTAAAGAGCGGGCGGGATGTCCTATTCTAATGGCTTTCACATCACTAGAATCGGACAACTTTTCTAAAATATTGTCGACGGCCACATTGCTGGGGGCCGTAACCAATACACGAAGACCAAAGTTACCAACGCATTGAAGAATAAATTCAACTAAAACCGTTGTCTTTCCAGTGCCGGGCGGGCCGTGAATTATTGCCAACTCTTTTTGTGTGAGCGCCCACTTAATCACACTTTTCTGACAATCATTTAAATTTGAATTAAAACAAATGATTTCATTCTTGTCTTCATTTGAATTCAAAGTAAACTCTGTTTCACCGAAAAGGGTTTGAATCAAATGATGAGAAATACTATTTGTCTTAAGACTATTGAGGGCTGACTTGATTCGCCGATGAGTCACATCGTTTGACAACTTAATCAAATTGAAGAGTTGGAAGTCTTCCTCACCGTTTAGAGCACTGACGTCTTCATCAAAAGCCACGTCAATAGCTTTAGAATCAACTTTAATCACAATTCCCGAAATGATGACCAAAGAATCATTATTGGCGGTCACTCCGACCACATCGCCGTTCGTTATAGAGGTAGAGGGCAATGGATTAGCCGTCAATTTGGGTCCGAATGTAATCACAGTTCGGCCGTAGAGACCAGTTCTCGTCGAATGTTTGCATATCTTTATGAGACAAATACCTCTTTTCTGGAGCTCTAAAAGCGATAACTTTTGCTGATATGCTCTAAAAGACAATTATTTTTAATAAATAATTTGTTAAATGTTTGAAATGAAGTATCACTTGTTTTGATTGATCTCTTCATTGTGTTCGACATCTATTAGTTTCAACTGTTTGTTAATGAAATCATCGATTGATTTGTACTCCATTTCAATCAATTAATCAAAACGAGAGTCACTCCAAGTCTTCAACTCTTTATAAACAATAAACTGTTGTCTTATTTAACACATTTGGTCACAATATATAACTTATAACTTATTACGCAATGCAAGTATGAGCATGAGCATGAGCAGGCAGGTAATCAATTTGGTTCAGTGGTTCAATATATGCAGTCAAACCTGAATATAATCCTCGGTTTGATCCAGTGAAATTCAGGGATTATATCAATGTAGAAATTATAATGTGGCAATCTTAACGTTTTTTCAATAGGAATGACTTGTATCAGGGACTATAATCAGGGAAAGATAGGGTATATTAAGAAAGGGAATAACAGGTTTGACTGTGTTAACAAAGGGTGAGTGTGAGGGACAACAATGTAAACTTAATTCCTATCCTATAGTATACAATATTAGAGTTTCTTCGAAATTGGAATTAAAAAGACCTCGACCTTCTGAACACCTTTTCACATTTGTAACTTTGATGAAATGAGAAAATTGATTACCCTGATGGCATTTTGTGTGAGGGAGCTAACAAGTAACTTTCTCAATACTAAACTACCAAATTATATGAAAGTTTTGACTGAAAATTAGTTTTGGTCTCAAAGAAGTCAGTGAATCTAGGACAGTTTACTAATTAAAACAATTAAAACATTTTAATTGCTATTTACCTGATAATTATTATAATTATTATAAAATTGTAAGTTTAGTTCAGTGACCAAAATATATTGATTGCATCAACTTATAAACGTAATAAGGATAAATGAAGTTTGAATTTTTCAAGGTTGCATTATTCACAATTTGCTTACAACTATAAGTTAAAGTTAGCACCATCCTTTTTTAATGTATAATTCAACTTGCAAGCTATATTGATTAGATCAAATGGTTTTACTATGAATTTAATACTAATTTAGTAAGAGTGTTTCGAAAAAATGGGAAAGGAATTAATTTTGGGTTATTGTATCCATTTAAAAGTTTAAAGAATAGTGCAATTTATCAGATAGTGTTCCAAAAGTTTAGCAAATTATTCAGAACCTTCTAAATAGATGCAAACATGTAGGCCAAAGCCAGATTTTTGATGATATAAATTAACCATGGTCAGTACATTCAGACCAAATTCATACAAACATAGAGATTGTGAAGAAACGGAAGGAAAGCAATCAATGAATAGTTTTGTGAATAGAGTCTCAGATAAAGGTATGAATGCTTTGAATAATAAGACGCGAAACACATCTGGCATTCAATTCACTCAACCATTCACTCAAAATAGACTAATGTTTAAGCATTTAATCCAAAAGTTTTATTTTCCATACTTTTAAAGTGTGTTAATAAGAGTTCAATTTATTGTTAGTTAATTGTAATGAGTTTGAGATGTAATCAACAAATTCTTAGTGAAGTTAATCTCTGAACCAAAACACAAATTATTTAAATTTTATTTTATTTTTTTGTTCAAACCTTTTGTGTGGAGAACTTGAAAACATGCGTCCAATTGTTATGGGTTTGTTGTGGACGCTTTCCTTTACATTTGAGTGACTCTTTTCTACATATATTTTTATTTAAAGTAAAAATATAAACAATGTTTGAATTGTTATGAATATTGTATTCAAATTGAAGGACAAAATCAGAAACACTTTAATATTTGGATCTAATTTGCGATTATTTAAACAATAAACTGACCCAAAATGTGATTAAAATGAGGATCATTTATATTCTCTACTGAAGACAAACGAAACGAAATCTTTTGTGAAATATAGCAATCAATTGGCCAAATGTCGAGATTAATGGTCGGCCATCAGCTCAACAATGGATCTGCTGTGAGTCCGATCGGCATTTGTATGGTTTGTGAGCGAGAATGTGACCGACAGTATGTTGTTTACAGTCGGCCTACGATCGGAGCTCAGACACCATTCTTCCCGATATTAGAGTCGCTTTCGGGCAGTAGTTCTCAAATAAATGTGTGTAACGTCTGTTCGCAATCACTTCTCAATCAGTGGAATGAATACGAATCCAAACAAATTCCGATCAAAAATCGTTTTTATCATTTAAATCGAAAACCGATTTTTAACACAAAAAGTGCTCCGAATTTGAATAACACTACAAAACAAATGAATCAAAATAATGGACTCAAATCCAGTGCTGAAGAAGTGCTTGATTTGAGTTTTAGCTCTTCGGTTATGAATTCAAATTTAATCAGAAATAGTATTAAGAATGAAAACCATCCAAATGTAAAGCAGTGGATAAACAGATTACCCCTTATTTGTTACATATGCGGAGAAGAATGTCATACTGTGGTCAATGTGTTAGTTCGCCGCACAGCTAACTGTCCCTACTTCCCATCCCTTCTATCACATCCTAAACCAATTGGCGCTAATCCTATTGATATAAACGGAAGGATAGACTCGTGTGAAGCTTGTCATCGATTTCTTATTCAACAATGGGATCACTTCCAACGGCTTAATATCCCAATTAATGAAAGACATTACAGTTTTCGGACCAATGCATCCAATAATGACCGCAATCGAGTGCAACGCTATTCCTGTGTTTTATGTAATACAGAGTTTTCACATTCAATACAAAGTGTTGTGATTTCAATGTTAACTCTCAATGACTTTAATTCGGATCTCAAGAAATTAATTCTCTCCTCGGCTCAAGAGTTTATTATCGGTTCCGGTGTAAGCCTAGAAACTGGAAGAGTCTTGACTTGCATTAATTGTTTTAGAGATTTGATTAAAAATAGTAACCCTCCCGCCCCACAAATTGTCGCTCAAATCCAATCCGCAGTCCAAACTCAAGACATTAAGAAGAAGAGCTTAGAAGTGAATGTGATTCCCAATGACCAACATTTGTGTCCACTCTGTCATCGGATAAGGAATCAGACATTTTTTGTTGAAACCAATCCAACGCCTGAAAGAAAACCATTCTTTCCATTCCTAAAGGATTTGGTTAAACCTCAGGAATTAGATTCTTTAGAAAGAGTTAGAATCTGTAATATATGCCTGACTTCCATTGAGTCTCAATGGGATGCCTTCGAATTAGCACTTATTCCTCACAATCAGCGTAATTACATTCTACCATCGCTGACATCACCAGTGGTTAGAGCTCTATCCCCGCCCGCACTTAAGATCGTAGTTTCATCTCCGCCGCCATTACAGCAGTCATTGGTTTGTGAGCCTCTGTTGACAACCGTTACGACGCTCACCACTCAATCGCATAACACTTATTATACGACAAACTCTTCCAAACAATATCTTCATAAAAATGAGTCCAAAATTTTGGGTCCAATGGATGACATTATGTCTACAATGGGAGGTCCTCTTCTCAAGTCTGCTAACTGTACAGTTTGTGGCGAGTTTTCAATGGCGGGACACACCTATCAGTTGCATTCTGTTCCAAGAGTTCCGCCAATTATTAGTCACGAATTAGGAATTTATCCATTTTTTCCTTTTTTAAAAAAAATGATTTCAATGAACTCTGCGAACAATGATATCGACAGAGATATAGACAACCGAACCACCTGTGCTCTGGTCTGTACTTTCTGTTATCACTCCCTTATTGGACAGTGGGTTGCATACAATGCTTCCACTTATATCGAAGACAATGACCCGATGCGGAGAACATACAATTGCAAAGATTATATCTGTTTTATATGTGGGGTAACCACTTTTAGACAGAGAGTCCGTTCCATTGCACTCAAAGATTTTCCATTTCTGTTGGAGCATTCAAGACCTCCGGGTATTGATTCTATTGAATTATATTTTAAGTTTACCATTATTTTGGTATTTTACAGGTGCGCTGACCCTCTCTAATGGCGAAAATGTGGTCACATGTCTGACATGTTTTGAATCACTAACTCTTCAGTGGAAAGATTACGAAAGGATGAAAGTTCCCATTGAAATGAGGAAATATAACTGGATAACAGTTGCACCTCCTAATCGTGATTTGGCTCAAAATGAGCCAACACTTCCTTTAGATCATAACGTAATTACAATTAATACGAATCAATTCAATTAATTTAAATTAATTATAGGTCAGTGATAGCGTTTCTCCACCATCTCTTATGTCAGTACCGCCCAACTTAAAGGTTATGGCGGTCACTGAAGCTGGACTCTCAACTAACAGAGGGTCCAGTTTCGCAGACGTACTCAGAAAATTAGCCAAACAGTCATTCGAACAGTCGCTCAGTTCAGATCATGGTTTGCCTCAAACTCTTTCGACGATTTCTGGCGGTCACACCAAAAATGTTTTGTCGTATCAAAACTCTTATCAGAGTTCATCTATAAGACCGTCGCCGCCGATAGTGACGATCGCTCCGATAGCAGCGCATCAGAGCATTGATAGGAGTAGTGATTTGAGAAAAGG
>JAQGCS010001626.1:0-13027 GCA_034702105.1 Fuscozetes fuscipes | reverse complement strand
TACTTTTCATGGTTTTCACTCGAAAAGAGAGTGCGGACAACAAAAAGAAGCCAATGAGTCCCAGTCAAAGTCAAAGTCAAAGTCAAAGTCAAAGTGAATCGAAGAGTTCCTCGACTCAAAAGAAAAAATAGTATCAATACTCTTAATACTCTCGAATTGCGTTTTCAATTGATTTTCACATAAAATTTAATTTAAATAAATCAAAAATACATTCAATATATTGAATATTAATTCAAACAAAGTTTATAATAAAATAAGAGACAAAATAGATAAGAGTTGACTTCAAAGTACAAAAGTTAACTAACAATACAATCAATTTTAATTGGAGTTTATAATGGGAGTTACAATAGTGTATCAATCACAATTTATATCATTTTAAAATATATGAGTAAAATAAGGACTATATTTGAATGACTAGAAAATAAGTGGAATGACTTTCAAGACCTCAGTTCTTAAGACTTGATTTGTCGATAAATACTAATAACTTTAAAAAGAGTTAAAATATTCATTCGATAAGTTTTGGGGAAAAATTACCTGATTTTCAAAATAAGTAGAAATAAATTCTTTGGTGTCATATAAATACAAAAATATTTGTTTCTTTAAATGAGACACTCATTAAATAAATGCATATTTTGTTTAACAAATTAAAATTGGATATCATTTATGGAAACATTACTTAAAAAAGAAAACTTAAAATAAAGCAAAAGAGTATATAAAAGGCGAACCTTTAGTAAAAACCTTAATACTATTTAATTATAATCTCTAAAAACGGAATGAATTGATTGTGAATTCGGTTAAAATATAGATTAGAAAAGTGGAGTCAATCAGACAAACAATAATCAAAAGAATGATATGTTTTGTTCACTTGAATTGAATGTTAACTTTGAAGACCGACTCAAAAGTATATAAAATATGACTCAAATCATATTAGTGTTGCGGTCGTTATGTTTAGTCAATTGAATAGTTTCATAGCCCTCTTCGTACACCTCTTTGGGTTTTTTCGGATGTATCATAACCTGGTCATCCATATCGTTGTCCTCTTCATCTTCTTCTTCGGCACAGCATTCGGCAGACTTTTCATTGCCTTCAATCAGTTTACAGTATTTATACTCAAGGCTTCTGTTTTTCTTCCAAAAGTGGAACACAAGAGCCAGAAGAATAACACCGATAGCACTGACTAGTGCTATACCAATCTGGACCTGTCTAGGGATCACAGAACAGTGGCGGGTTTGGACTTTGTTCTGTCCATCGGCTGATATTATACAACCCTTGGGATTAACGAAATGAATCTGTTGGAGGCCTTCCACACATTCGCCGACTACTGTCTCATAATCTGATTGTCGGCACAGACGACAAGCGGCGGCTGTTTTTGTTCTGACCAATAAGTGAAAAGTGCATCCATCGCATGTGCCGTCCGGACACTCTTTTGGTGTCGATATCTGCAGATTTTGTTCTAGTTCTGGAGCACACCTCACAGTGAGTGTTAATCTGCGGCCTTTAGGACAGGCGACTGTCGGCACAGATGTAGAATAGTAAAAATGTAAATCACTATTTGTTCGCTGGAATTCCGGGTGGACTGTTATGTTCTGGTAGGAAGTCGAACGGGTTATTCCGATCAGTTCGTCCCCTAAATCATAAAATCAATTAAATAATATTCAAGCAATTGATGAATACTATACCTAAGCTGACGGACTGTGCGATAATTGGTTGGTCTGTATCGGGAAGAATAGTCGATCGACAAATCATTGACCGAACGCCAAACTCTTCAGACGTGGCGTCGTTTGCGTCAAATGATGTGATGTTATCGATACAAACGGCCTTAAAATTAGGTGAACCGCAAAGAGTGATATTAAATAAGTGATAATATTGTGATCCGCTGGCAGTGAACAGTTGTCCGCCTCTGTATATTAAGGGCTGTTCAATTACACTCAAGTTAAAGTTATCGCCATCGATATTGAGGTTACAATCGCTAAAACAACTGATCCCTTTGTAATCAGTCAATCCGGGACCACAATCGATGCATGAATTCTTAGCACCGATAGGAAAGGCCAGACTTGAGTTGATGATAGAGTTTTTCGGACAGCTTTTGCACTGCTGTCCAACTTTTGAGTTCAAACTATTTGTGCTTTCAGTCACTTCCATTTCATGCGGTTTTTCCGTAGAACTTGAATCAAAATATTGGCCGTAAGGACAGGGAATACAATCGACATTCGAATGCGGACAATGATTGCATTTAATGGCAGAGCCGAACATTGGGTTGGTTAGGGTTATCTCATATATCTTTGCGTAACTCTGAAGACTAAGATTTCTTTGGAAAATCCAACTGAAAGCCATTGAAATGTTTTGTTGGATTTGATAGCGAAAGGAAGTCCTCTCCAGAGTTCGTTGGTTCCATTCTTTTACAATATTTGTCTGTTGTGAGACCTGAGCAGTGCGTTTGCTTTCCATGAAAAGGAAAAGACATTCGTCACTCGAATCGCATTTAATCTCGAAATTGAAAGTAATTTCGGCGCCATTTTTCTGCCTGAATCCGGGAACAGAAAGCGTAAGAAATGAATAGGAATGTAAGGGAGACGCTGTCGAAGTGCGGATATATTTTCTAATGGATGGGTTTGAGAACCAGCCATTAGTCGGACCGCAATCAAAGTCTTGTGATTCGTCATCATTTCGAAAACATTCTGTGGACATGAATTCGGGCAAAGAGTTATCATTGGCTCGACCGGAATGCCATACTTTATACGAGAGAGCATAAAATGGTGAGGTAGAAGGTGGACAGGCCTTACAACTCTCACTGGTCTCATCTCGATATTGATTTTCAGCACAGAAATGACACTTTTGATCACTTCCTAATTGTTGTCCCAAATTACAGGACTCTAACTTCTTCTGAGCGACAGTCGTCTCATTGCAGAACCGTTTCTCAGACTTTGGTAACACATTATTAATATCGCGACATATCTTCGGTTCAATCCATTTATAGTCAACTCTTTGAGTTCTTTCAGATTTATTACAATCGGATTCGATGGCATAGAAGTCGTTGAGACCACAAATTGGTTTTTCCAAACAATGTTCGGATCCTTTGGGCGCATATTTTGTGAGTGGATCGCAATCTTTACATTTGATGGCTCCCATTTCTGCATGTTCTGTATTTCTAGGACATGGAGAACACTTTTCGGCTCCGGAAACATCGCTGAAAGTGCCTGGTTCACAAGGACTGCATTCTGAGGCATATGCAACGCCATCAACAAATATACTTTTAATACGAGTCAGTCCCAAACTCGAATGCATGCTAGTCTGAGCAGGGTATGTATAAGCCGAATGACTGCCCACTGTATTTTGGAAGAAACCTTTGGAGCGGCCAAACAAAACACTTCTCCAAACAAAGACATAAAGTCCGGGTTTCTGCAGATTTATCTGAAATTCTCTCCACTTTTGTTGAGTAGTGACCGACAAAAACTTTGTGTTTGCCTCGGATTCAACGCTAGACTCATCTTGATTTCCGGTTTCGTCATAATTCTTGTACTGAAATGTAAACATAATAGCGCTGTACAGGTCTTCGGGCACTGAATACTGATATTTAAAACTCAATTTCCCTTTTTTGACAATCCGTACGGTATATGAGATTTTTGAGACACAGCCGTCACCCGAACTGTTGGCTATCGATTCGATATAATTAGAGACCGGACGCCAGCCTTTAATTACAATCAAATGCAAGTAATTAAAACATTAAAACATTAATAAATTAAACTGATATTAAATGATATACCAGAACAGGAGCCGGTATTATTCAACGTTTGAGTGCTGACCCGAAAACCTGACGGCAACGAAGCGTTTTTGAAAGACTCGATTCTAATACCGCCGCCCAAAGAGTAATACCCGGGTGAACACTTCTCACATGAGAGGCTTGTGCTGTTGAAGAAATGTCCAGAATCACAAGAAGTGTCTGTCCATTCAAACAATTTAGTGACCATTTGAAACATTGGACACAAACTCACAGCATTTAACGACACGAGTGGCCGCATTTGGAGAGCCTCCAGTACATATTAAAGGATTCTTTGGCACCGATACCCGCCAACGACCGCCTGAATCATCGCATTCGGTAAATGAGTACTTAAAGTCCTCCTGGAATTCAAATTAAACTAATCTTATACTTAAATCTAAGTGAAGAGAGACATACGGGACGACATGTGGGCACCAAATCCGCTACAATCAGTTGTAACCATACGGACAACAATAATATAATCGACGGTAAGTTTATTAAATGCATAACTGTTTGAATGACTAATCAAATGACTAGAATTAGTTTCAAATCAAATCAATTTATCTGAAAACAAGTGTCAAAAACATATGTTTTGTCATCTGATGAGTGATAACTCGTTTTTGATCTCTCAATGAATTAATTTTCAACAAAATAGTGAAAATTGTGTTTAATTCAAATTATTATTAAATAAATTGTTTTCAATTAAAATAAAACAACGAATAAAATAATTTGTTAGACTTTGTTGACCAACAAATTGAGCACAACTTTAAGGACAACACAACACATGTTTACACTTAAAGCACTCAATTCAGTCAAATACAGTCAAACTCTCTTTCTATTCACCAATAATGTCATTAGAATTTTAGAAGTTACTAGAATATTCTGATAAGATAGCAAGACAATAATTACCACTTACTAATATTTGATTTCTTTGACAATAATCGCTTGAGCAAATTATTCCACGATTAAAAATTATTGAAAAGTCAACAGAATTGAAGAATGCAATTAAGAATTCAAAACTTAAGCGAATAAACTTTTGATTGAATCAGGTAAAATGTAATCTACCATGGTTAGTCAAAATACAAAGACCAAATATGAAATACTCAGTAATAAGCCTAGTCACCTTTCAGCATTGGTGAGAAAATTGAGTCAAAATGAGCGAGCTTACCTTATATCATTTCACATTTAAAAAATTCTATGCTAAGTATCATATTTTCGATCAGATATTGTTTTAAGCCAATAAATAAATAGAGAAATGGAGTACCAAGTGTATGTCTCTTACATTGTGGTTGGTCTTATATGGGTAGCGATCTTTATCCTCGCAGTGGTTATGTATTTCCTGCTTCCGCCAGAAATATATTATTGGAATAAAGTGTTCGACAAATGCAACAAAACTACAGCCAAACACATATATGTCATTCGCTTCATTTTCGGCAAATATAAGAATACGTTTCAACTGTCGAAGACTACCCTCACGATTGAGATTTGGGATAAGAAGAAAGTGATAGTTGCACTCGAGATAACACCCAAACAATTGGAGGCATTCATTGCGGACTGTCCGAAAACTACACTCAGGACTGTTCGCTTTCTTCTCTATCGTAAGGAACCACTGGTCAATATATCTTTTGTTGTGGTCAACCATAATAGTAAAGGCACTATAAATGTGACAAATATCGAGATCCAAGACACCAAAGAAAAAATGGCAAACGTAGTGTACGTAGGAATGGCTGTCGCACAGCTTAGCAAAGGTACTGCTAACCTAACACAGAGGTTTGGGGCAGCCCAAAAAGAGCAGCGTTTCGTAGAACCCGAACTCAAGCCAACCGTCTCATTGACTGCATTGGAATTTATTGTATTCTTCTTTTTGGTCATTAATCTGATTCTTTTGTCCACCATTTATCTCATTCCATGTCCTGAGGAGACATTATGTAAAGACTATAAAGAAGGCTTCATCTCGAGTTTGTTCGCTGGTCTGTCGGCCTCCTTTATCGCTGCTGTGGTGTTAACCCTGAGCTGTTGTTTACATCGATATGTTATAAAGCAATTATTAGTGAAAGGAACCAAATTCTGTTCTTTTGTTAGATATATGTTTCTCTTTTTGGCACTAATATTGGGCGCCGTTTCAGGAATAGTTACTGCTTTTATGGCCGCAGAGAACAGGAGATTCCCGAAAGAAAACAAAGACGAAGATTTCTTCCACGAACTCTTTTGGATGTTTGGGGTGGGAATCGCTCTGATAGTGTTTTTCCTACTATGGATTTCAATGCTTGCAGTGATCGCCTATTTGATTGGATTCTTCTCAGAACCCGAAGAAATGAAAGTCGATTTTATGACAGCCGAAGACAAAACTATGCGAACGGAAACCGATGACTCTGACGGCTCTGTGTATATGAATCAACTGATCAAAGGCAACACTAAAGTCAAGTCTATCTCGCAATACGGGGGACTTTCACTAAAGGACAAGCGTCCAGTAACTCCTACTCAAAGAACAAAACAAGAACCTCTTCCTTCAGAAGATACTAAGGCCACCAAAAGGACAGCCTCTAACGAATCGACCGGTTCTGGTTATTATAAGCAATTGATGAAACAACACGGAAAAGTCAAATCGGTGTCACAGTACAAGGGCTAATATGCTCTTGTCTATAAGTTTCCGCTCTATTTATCAATTTTTAGTAAAATATTATTTCATTTGTATTTTCTGTTAAATTAAACTTAATTTTCACTGAAATAAAAAGATTAGAATAAAACTTCAAATGAAAACAAATGATTAATAGGTATCACAAATGCTTCAATTTTAAAGTAATCTATATACAATTTGTAGTAAGCCATAAGAATTTCATCAAATGATTGCTTATCTAATAATATGACAAAATAGGAATGTATGTCAATGAAGTTCAAATGCCTTACCTTCTGCTCAACTTTAGAATATTGAGCTAGGATGCAAAATAAATAACAAAATGCATTACTTTAAAAAATACTTTTATTCAACATTCGAGTGAATAATTTAGAAAAATTCAAATCAACTCTCAATTAATAATACAAAAGATTGTTTGGAATTATAATCAAATTCTAAGTAAATTATTAAATAATTATGAAATTACTTAAAATTAGAGTCCGACTAATGTCTACCATATGTTGAGCTAATTATTCATAAAATAGATTAAATTTAAACAATTGATCGAAAAATATATTCAATTCTCCCAAATGATATGTAATTTGTTTTCCGTGTCTTTCGATTCGATATTATTATTATTCAAATCGATTGGTGAGCAGTTCTATTAAAAGATTTCAAGTTAACAAGTTAAAACAATAACTTAGAAATTAACTATAAAATGTAGAAAATTAATAAACTTCCAAATAATTTGAGCGGAATATTAATGTCTGGAAATGTCTACAAATTTCTACAATTAGTTTGCAATTAGGACAACTTTAGTATCATATGTGATCAGGAACAGTTATAAGCGCTTCTTCAGCGTCGCGATCGACATTACAGTTCTAAAAATGAAAACAAAACAAAAATAATAAAAAATGAAATCATTTTGCAATCAATCAAAACAATAATAAAATAAATCATAAAAAATAATTTATTGCAAAAAATTGTCAGTCATTTGACCGTCACTTTCATTGCCTGCGCTAATATCGATCGACAAAAATGAGCGCTGCAAATCAAAACACTTAGTGCCTCGAGTATTTATAGAATTTGTGTTTCTTTTATATTAATGCGATTGAAAGCCTTTGAATTCTTGAAAATTACCCGAATTTATGCTCAGATTTCGATTATAAGTTAACTCAAGAGCGCATTCCTCGCAAAAAAATATATAAATCCCTGAAATGTCAATTAAAATTCAAAGCACACAACAATTTATTTCAATTGATTTGCACTACATTTCCATAAAAGTGTAAATTCTGATGATTTGGATTTTTTTCTTTTTTGTTGGGTTTAAACGGAAAGCGATTTTTATTTCATTTAAATGCAAAAACATTTCCGAAGTGAAACTGATATTAAAAATAAGTTTTGTTTTAAATAAAATATTTGATATTAAAAATGTTAAAAAAAGTAAAAAAGTGATAAAACTATACATAATTATAATACAAACTAACTGTGGATTAAACGCAGGACTCGATTAAAAAGCCGTTAAAATAAATGCGAAAATGCATTAAAACTAATCGTCGATCGGAATGGGATTAGAACTCGCAAACAACGTCTTCATTGAGGATCAGTTCCTTTATGGGTATTCTGGTCAGTGGTGACCCATATTTCGAAAGAAGTTTAGTTCTGCCACAAAATAAGTCATAGGAATCACGCGAATAACGGCACAGTTTGCGAGACTGTGAGCTATTCGAAGAGGACCCGACAAATGATCGGGTGGCTGGTGCAATTACCTGCGAAGACAGTTATAAATTACGACTGTTCGGTGCCATTACCTGTGCCTTAAGGTATTTCATTCACAGTTTCAATATTCAAGTGATTGAATCGAAATCAAACAAAACGATAATTAATTGAAAAACATTTGAGAGAAGGAATTGTAGTGCAAACGAGTGCAGGAATTAAAGCCAATTATGGTTTTAATTATGCAAAAGCTTATCACAAAACTTAAGATTAATTTATCACAAATTCAAAGCATAAAATAGTATAACATTTAATGTAAAATATAAAACATAGCAATAAATTCAATAATGAGTTGAAATAATTGATTAGAATTATAATCAAACGATTAGACAAACAGTCAATTGACTGCATTCCGGAACCGATTGCTTAGTATTCAGATTGTAGTCTTACCAGAGGTTTATCCCGATGAGTATCGACCGCTTCGATCGGAATAGTAATTTGTTCGACTTCACAACCATAGGCGACTGGAGTTAACTTGATTATAGTGTGGAGGGGGACTTTCAGGTAGGGCAGAAAGTCTGGCCGGAAGAGAGAGAACTGCCTTGAGAATTTATTTTATTTATTCACTCTTTCATATCACAACTTATTCAGTTGTGTTCTCTTTTATATTGATTATCATTTAATGTATTATTTAATAAATAAATAAATAAATCTGTTGTCTAAACAATGATTAATAAATAGATTTTGTGAAGAGAAATGTCGACAAAAACATCAATTAATAGAAGACTTGATTAACGTTTACATCAAAATTGGGCCCAAAATTAGAATTAGTTTTTAAATAACATTTGAGAGAATAATACGAAACAAAAGAGAAGACTAGACATCAATCAATAAATAACAGACAAAACAGTGGAGGAAATTAGAGTTCGGTAGTAATGGCCCTCAAATCAGTTTGTGATCGTCAACGGCCGCGATCGGCACTATTATCTCTTCCAGTTGACAGCCGTATGCGAAGGGCGTTAACTTGATTATGGTATGGAGCGGGACCTTAATATATGGCATGTCCTCTATGGATAGAGAGCAGAGTTGGCCATATGCTCACACATAACAATTAAGCAATGCCTGAGCACTCAACTAACACTCTATATAAACAGACACTCCTCTTATTCAACCCTTACCTGAGCTTTTGTCCAAGAAGTAAGCCAACAAACACCTAAGCACTGCCTGATGTCCAACAACCAGCACATTCTCCTGTCTTTCCAATTCCATTATGACGGGCTCGAGTCGGGCCACTAAGTCTTCGTACGACTAGTTTAACGATAAATACAATTAAATTCCTCGATATAGTAAATATAAAAAATACCTCTCCCTTAGGGTAGCGATAGTGAAATTTATCTTGATCTCTGAGAGCAAATTCATCAGGATATTTCACTTGGATTTCCTCGTAAGTCATTTCTTCGCAAATTCCGGCATCGATTTCATTCAAAGCCTTCCATCTCTCTTGAGGTGCTTTAATAGCTTCAGAGGTCTGAGCAGTTCGGCGCAACTGAGAGGTCCAAACGCGAAGACGAGGAATATTTTGCTCAGAGATATATTTAGCCAAAGCCTTTGCGTATTCCCAACCTCTCTCAGAAAGCTCTGCATCGCCACCAATTCTTCCAAGAAGATTATACACACTTTCTCCATGGCGGGTCAGGTATATCGAACGGGGAGTTATGTGAATATTCATCAAGTAGTAGACCACTCTGCTCTGGATATGTCCCTCATGTCTGTGAACGATAACCTTTTCTCCTGCGTTAAAAATCTTCATAAATGAAAAGTGTTTCTCCTTTTCCTCATCTAAAGGCTGGTACGCCCTCTCGTAGTGATCTATTCTCTGAAGAAAATCTCTGAGGGCGTCATCAGTGCCCACATCTTTATAGTCCGGACTGTGAACTTTCACCTCCTATTCATTGTATTGAAAGTATAACATAAAAGAATATAAAGAGGAGAGAGTAGTGCTAACCCTTATATTGCATTCAATAATGTTGGGGTCATTGCAAAAGGACTCCACAAAAAACAATTTGTAGCCAAACTTGTCGACGACCCAGTCATAAATTATTTGTCTTCTATCAAAAGTGGTGTTAGTGGCGTCATATACGGCTACTTCACCCGTGCCCTCCTCGAGCCACGAGCACATATCTTCGAGTGCAGCGATCGCGCATTTGCTAGAAATACCCGAAACATATTATTTATTCGAAACTAAACTAATTGTAGACATTTTTTCCGATAGTTTTAAATAAAGAAAATCTAAAATTATTTGAAAAGTTTCCAAAAAATGGAAACTATTTGATCGAAATCACAAAATGTCATAAATGTTGGGAGGGCTCCAAAAAGGGTCTTACTTTCGAATAACGAGGGCATCCTTATTGTCGGGGCGGAAGAAGTCGTGATTTCGATAGGCTTTAGTCGCTTGCCTTCTATACTCTCCCACATTGAAGACTCTGGTATTTATTCCAATCCAATTGAGATAACGGGTCAACTTCTTTGCAATGTATGTCTTGCCTCTGGCGGGCAGACCAACCATTGCAATCACGTGAGGGATATTCACATAAGTAGTGGTTCGATCTCCTGAAATGAGATATTCATCCATCAAATCATTGAAATATTAGCCAAAATTCAATTAAAACATAAGAAAAATTCAAATGAGAACAATAGTGAACCTCTGATGGGGAAAGGCTTAGCGCCGTTGTTGGTAGAAACCTTTCTGCTGGGTACTTCTTCTTTAGTCATAGTAGTGGAGTAGTACTCAATTCTGGGATATTTAAAACAATTTGAAACAAGAATTTCAATTCACTTCACTTTTAAAGAAAAGTTTATCTCAAAAATTAAAGAAATGTTTGCACAGAAACGTGTCGTCGACTCGGAGTCCGACCAAAACTTTCCGAACGATAGAAATATTTACGATTCAACGAAATCGACAAAACACTGAATTATACTCAAGTTTTATATTTCGTATTTTTCCACAAAACTATTGAAATTGAGTTAATCCTGCAATCAGTGATTAAATTGTTTTTAGACAATACTGTCTGATAACTGTGCGATCAATGAGTCGCTCAAACACTAAATGAACGGAACACTCGTCAAAACCGGTTGTTATCAAATCTACTGATCGGATGACAATTGTCTCAACAATCAATCGCTTAAATATTTACTCGACAACTGATGGCCTTGACTTTAGTGGCGCTCAACTATTGATCACTTGCCTCGATTAAAGACATATCAAATTCGTGGCCAATCGGCAAACGAGACTCAACCACTCCTATTAATAGCTTTAGATTTCGACCAATATTAGTGTCTGACAACTATTACATTTAAACTCGAATAACACTTTTTATCTGTTTATTAAACCACTAATCGATTGATAAATACTTCTTCGAAAGTAAACAAATTATTAATAATTATATCAAATGTACTACACGTGAGTCCGACAAATAGGTCCACAAACCAGAGGTCATACAATTAATAACTCATGTGTCAGATTTGTTTGAATTAAGTTTGAAAACTGAACCGTAGGAGTCCTTGGACTTCAAATATCAAGTGCCGATTCCATACGTAATACCGGTTCTAATTATTAGCTCAGCCTTAATGATAGTTAGAACAGAGCGCATGACTTATACTCAGAAGCGTATATCCGCGCAGAAATTGCACTGACATCACATTGCGGTAAAGGTATTGATGACACACTGATAGCCATAGATAACATTCAACTATTTGCATGATCATGGGTCTATTATTTTAAGAAATATTGTCATTAGTATTACATTAATGAAAGTCACCTTCACTTTCAACTTATTTTTTATCTCTAATTATGTCTGAAGTGTGTAATCGTTTGATAAAAACTATTCAACAGTTATGCAAAGATTGCGTCGCTTTTGACTACTGATCAATGATCAGGAAATAGGAAAGTCACACAAATTCTTCGCATTTCAAATTATGTAAGATACTAATTGGCAACTATTTCCTGTTGACTAGAATGAGCTAATGGCCTAAAGCCAAAAAATTGTCATGTCACAATTATTCACAAATATTACTAGAATTGAGACTAACAAAAAGAAAGTAATGTTTTCACAACAAGTCCACTAGGCTTTCTTAAGATTAATATTATATATAGATTAATAACAAGGGTTTATTAGGAGTCGTGGACTTTATCTATAGACATGGTATCTAAATATCGATTATTTTGTGGTAAACACCAAATATTTTTCTATCACTCTATTAATAGTTGAAAATCACTTCTTTAACGACTGAGAGAAGGAGATTAAAATGTAATTATAGGATAAAAGAACATGCACATCACTACTTTTACATTTCTTGTCGCCACTATCTTGCTCAATGTTTTATTTAAGTTTTTGCACCCAAACCTATTATCGGGCAAATAAGTAGTCAAATGAATGCATTAAAATTCGAGTCCTCGAGAGAAACAGTCGCTTTAGGTTTTCTTTCACTTTTAAAATGGCTTTAATGCAATTTCTTACAAATATTTGATGAATTCAATAATTTTTTTTATCGATTGAATATTAATTTTTACGAATTTCAACATTTTATTGAATTTTAAAACAAGCAAATTTCAAATGAGTATTCTCTGCGATAAAGTCAATGATAAGAATGGTTTCCATTTATTTAATTTTAATCATTGATTGCATCGATCGCTGAACTAATCATTTGGTTTACAGAAATTTGATATAAATATGATATTCAATAATAATTATTCTTTTGTATAAAAATTAATTACTGATTCGAAAATAATGAAAACAGATAACAACATAATAATTACTATTACATAATGATGATCCAGATCGAATATCATATCTTGCAAAGTCTATTAAAAATGAGTTTGATAATCCATTTTGAAACAATGAGAGAGAGAGAGAGAGAGAGAGAGAGAGAGAGAGAGAGAT
>JAQGCS010001625.1:0-13030 GCA_034702105.1 Fuscozetes fuscipes | reverse complement strand
TTTGAGAAATATTCCCAGAAATATTTCTAGAAATATTTCCCGCAAAAATGAGATTATTTCTATTTTGGCATCCCTAGCTAGACGGCATAAAAGTTGACTATAAAAAGATCATTAGTACACAAATGAGACATCAATTCCAACTAATTTGTACATGCTAAATAGAAGGATCATAACTAAAATTTAATATTTTTAATATTTAAATATTGACTATTTTTTAAAAAAGAATCTTAATTAGAAAGTTATGACTTTGTAAACCTTACCATTGGATTCAGTGTATGAATTAATCAGAACCGATGTCTTATTTGTCTCTATTTATTATTCCGACTCTCAGATATTCTAGGATCTTTATCATTTCCATACATTTTCATCACGAGTATTTACCTTGAAATAGAAAATCACTTGTCTTTAGGATGCTGTTATTCTCTGTTCTTCTTTTAGATAAACAAACAATTCTTAGCCATTTGTTAAAATTATATTTTATTTTATATAAAATAAAAATTTGAAATTATTTTCTTAAGATCTAAAATTTCACCTATAACTTTTATGTCCCATATCATCTTTAAAATTATAGAGTTTAGTTACTTGAGATTCATCACTTTGAATAAGTCACTTACCCTTAACACCTATAAATTAAAAAGAGCCGAGCTACATTTTACTTTAAGCCTCAAAATTTGTCGAAATAAATATTTAATAAAAAGATTTCAAATCAGTACTAGATATTAACTAAATCGGTTCGACATTAAACGGATGTTGATAATAATGTTTTAGCGAGGAGATGAATGACCGATTGGTCGGCAAAACTAAATAAATTGCTTAATTTCTCAATTTATGCTAAATTTCAACATTTATGCCACGAATGAAACCAAAGTTATAAGTTTTAGTGGAAATAATTTATTCATAATTCAGGGCTTATTTTAATTATTGTTTATTGTAATCATTAAATAACATATAAAATATATGCAAACTTTCGGTCAAAAATGTTTATATAAAACACGAAAACATTATTTTATAAGAATTTATTAAAATTAAGTTCAACTCAAACCCCAATATATATATATATATATATATGAAAATGTTGATCAAATGTGTAAGTTTATAATTTAAAAATTCATACGATGCGTTTGGAGTACAAATGTTTCACTAATTTTATAGTTTTTATTCAACGCTATTTTATTGGTGTCTATGATATGCGGCCAACAATTGCAAGATGAAAACATCGTAGCTAACACTACTCTCTTAGCCGTTGATGACGACGATAACTACAATGAGCCCATTTCAACCACCCTTTCTCCCTTACCAGAAGTAGAACCAGCGGAATCTCAATTAGATTTAGTTGTAGCAGAAAGTGCAGGGGTAGGCTCTGGTAAAGCAATCGGCACTGGTGGTAAAGTAGCCCTTAAAAAAGGAGGTGCTGCTGCTGCAAAAGCCGGCAAGAAAGGTGCTATCATAGGGGGTGCTAAAGGGGGTAAAAAGAAAGCCTTTGCTGCGGGTAAAGCAGGTGGTGCTGTCGGTAAAAAAGGATTCAAAAAGGGGGGCGCTTTTGGTGCTGTGGGCGGAAAGTTCATGAAGCATGGTAAAAAAGGAACCTTCAAAAAGATAGGAGGCGCAGGATTCAATAAAAAGTTTGGTTTCATCAAGAAGTTTGGGTCTGCCCAAGCTTTTAAATTCGGTAAAGCTGGTGGCGTTGGTGCAGCAGGAGGTGCGGCAGGTGCTTTTGGTGAGTCCCTTAATAAATACATAATTTAATCAATATTCAGATAATTGTCACGAAATTGACTTAAGATTAAAAATATTCTTTGAAATTATTTATTTGAATGTTAACTTATTCAACTAATAGGTAAAAAGGGCGGAAAGTTCGCCGCTGCCGGTGCTACTGGTTTCAAGAAGGGCGGCAAGGGTAAATACTTAGTTTAATTGATTTAGCATTATTTGGAACAATATATAATTTTTTAAGTAATTATTTTTGAGATATAATAACTTTTGGACTATAAATGATACAAAATTATAAGCATTTATGCCTCCAATGCCTCAAACAAACTGAGAATTCATTCAACAGTTGTTATAATATTTGTGATGAGAAATAGCAATAATAATAACCACTAATTCATAAATAATTTAACGATTAATCCTTTATTATGTTTAAGGAAAAGGTCTGCGATTGTAGTCATTTCTAATTATAGTTTAATTCTTCGCTATTTTTTTTGTTTTGGTATTCGTTTGATTCAATTGCAGTCCATTAGAAATAATTTGGTTTTAAAATTGAGTTCACAATAGTATCGATTAATTAATGAAATCATATCATTATAGTAATTATCTGTCGATAAACACTCAGATAAACAACCTTTTTCTTGTTTGACATTTTCATTGCAATATTCCATTTGTGTTGCCTCTCATGTCTGCGAGTCAAATATGCTAGTTAGTTATTAAACAATTACTATAATTTGTTCTATAGAAGAATTTTTGTAAACACTGCGTAAACGTGCGTTCAATAAAATAGTTCATACCATGTTGTTTTGATATCTTCACTATTCAATTAGCATATATTTTTGGCTAAATAGAAATGCTAGGCTATTCACAAATTTGCATAATTATTAAATAATTACTAGATTTTAGTAAACAGTTTGTATGCAATTATTTAATCGATGTTTAAAAATATTTATTAATTTCATTAAAATTTTAATTAACAGCCGGAAAGAAAGGCTTTGCAACTGCCGCAGGAGTAAAAGGAGGCAAGAAGCTTTTTGTAAGCGGAGGCGCTAAGTTTGCTAAAGGAGGTGCAGTGGGCACTAAGGCTGGTGGGAAGAAGGCTGGACTTGGAGGCAAAAAGCTGATTGGAAAATAACTTAACAACCTTTTCCCTTTAAAATTATCAGCATTTTTGTAATCTAGAATAAAAATTTGTATTTATTAAATTCTACCCTGCTAAAGATTATCGATTGAGGCATTCCTCAAATTTTGTTTGTCTAGATTTTAGGTTTTATAAACGTTTGAATTAATAGTTTTTTTCCTTTTTGGGATTTAAATTAATAGTTAATAATAGAATTATCCTTCAATTCGTGAATCTCTTATAAAGAGATAAATTTAATACCTTGAAAATTTACATTTTAATTCATTGAGAAATATTATTTTTTATTATCTTTATTAAAATAATTGATTTAGAGCAAGTTGCAGTAGGAAAATAATGTGTTTGACAAGAATTTATAAACTAAATAAATATATTTGAATAGTAATTTTCTTGATCAGTGCATTGTAGCGACCCTGACACCGAAACAGCACCGGTGGATACGCTTCAGATTATTATGAAAAGTCATTTTCCGATTTGATTTACGCTTTTTAAATGAGTGAATTTGAAGTTAATTTTTAAGGTGAAAATGCGTCAAATCGCACAAAGCTAAGGGAATTTTCTAAAATTTTTCAATCAGGCGGTTTGGCCTCTTGGTTTTCCCTTGGCAAAATATTCTAGTAAAATGATAGTGAGCTACCTGACACCCTATAATCAATATTCAAAAGAAAACATTTAAACAATTCCTATCGCTTTTGTGTTGCTCTCAATACTTGTGCTCGATTGCCGAAAGGTCATTTTCCATTGCATTGATCATGATGGAAACTTTTATTTTATTAATGATTAGTTTGATAACATTATCTAAACATTTTAGAATGAATTGAATTGAAAACTGAAATAATGTATCAGGTTGTATTTGGTACTTGTCATGTTATCTTAAATTGAAAAGTGACACAAACCCATAGAGAAACAGATTTAAAAAACGGATAACAAAATTTCTCTTTCAAACTCTTCAAAGATTGACATTTGAATAGCAAATATGGCCTAGATCACATCATTATTAGTTTGTTGAAAATGGGTTTAGCAAAATCTCATTCTTTGAGTTTAAAGTATGTGATTAGAGCCGAGCATCTGATCGGATATGATTTGACCGAAAATGCGAAATAGATTCGAATCGATAGTAATGAACCAATTTTTTAGAAGGATTATTTTGAAAATTTGACATAAAAATGTTTACTAATTCCTTAAAAAATAAATTAAATTTAGGACGAATTTGATACTTTCTAAATGATAATGCAGTTTTACCCTATTTCATTTAAGTTTGATTTTATCATCAAATAAGAACTTCGGATCTGATCTGAAAAATAGATCAGAAGCTCAACTCTAATGCGAATGTCGTATAAACTTATTATTTTAAGAAAATTGGTCCGGACTCCGGAAATTAATTTCTTGAAATTCTAGTCATATGTTGATCTAACTTGAGCTTGAACCTATTCTATTAAAAAATCAATTTAAATGCGATAATTTAAACATTGATTTTTGAGATTATTTTCTAAAATACGGAAATTAATAATTTTTACATCAATTTTGATTTACGAGCCTTTAGTGCAGATAAACACAAAATGAATAAAATTTTAGTTAAATATTCGAATCAATTTTTTGCTCGTTTATATCGAGTCTCGTGAATAAAAGTCATGCTTTTGTTTTTGAATTTTCCTATTTTATAATTTGTTTAAAAGTAATTTATTATCTATTTAATAACCATAACAATTATCATAAATTCGGTTCAATGGCTCAACAAATTCAAGTTCAATATTATTATTGAATTTTGCTTTAATTAGTTATTAAAAAGAAAAACATTTGACCAACATGATTTCATCTCATTTTCAAGTTCAATACATATGATAATTAATTTATTTGCTCTTAGATAGTTTTCAATAAGAAAAAAGTACCTGAATATAATAGTATCGCTTAGAATCGAAAAACTAATTGAAATTCTTATTGTTCTTATTTATTGAATTATAATATTATTCTGATTACAATTATTTCTATTAAATAGAAAAACAAAATCCAGTTTTAATTACAATTTATCAGATGACCTAGCAGAGAATTTCATTGACCCTCAAAATCGCATCGATTGCTAAAACCCTCTCGTCTCCCCTTTCATACCAGACTCATTTCTTACAGTGAAGTGACTCTACACTATAGGCTCTGTATATAAGCTCTTAATATAACTGTAAATCTGCAAATGTTAGCATATAAAAAGTCATTATCCCCTAAATTGCCCCTGTTGTAAATGCCTTCGAGCAAAGCAACAGTGGTGACCAGGTTCCTTTGTTTATGGTGTCTGAAAGGCATAATATTTAAATAAATTCGTGAGTGTGATGCAAAGCGTCTTGTATAGTGTGTGAGTGACTCGAAATATGTGCAAAATATATTGATACAGCACATTCTTGACTCACGGTCTCTGTTATAAACAGGGATACACAATGGGGAGCTTAATTTAGCCTAAAACCAGCCTGGAGGTGAAAATTCTTGGACAAACAGTAATAAACGCCCACTTTTCCGCCACTTTGTTCGTAAAATGACCCTTCGCGTCTTGAACGTAGATTTTATGTTGATTTAGGTTTATTTACATCGATTTACCCTATCTCTAGTATATTTATACATGGTTTAAGTGAAAAATAAGATGGCTGACTTAAAATGGCGACCAAATTGGCTAGAAGGATGAACCTCAAGTAAACAAGCCTAAGAAAATTCAGGCCAGACTCCCTTGAGTGTGGGCACTCCTGGTTATAAGAGTTATCTGTGCTCTCATTATTAAATACATTTTGGGTTAAAACGCGATCTTTAAAACTAAGGCATTCAATAACTGTTAGGAAACAAGAATTTTATGCAAACAACTGATTATTTTTTAAAATTCACTTAAAAATGATTACAAAATGAGAGTCAATCGATAACATAATTAATGTATTTTTATTTATTTTTATTAAATTTGCTCACTTTGACATAATGTAGGTAGATCACGAAAAATGAATTTTCGAATCCGGGCTTCGGGCTAGGGTATGGTATGGTATGGGCAGAGAATGGCCTTGGTATTAACCGATAACATGACTATTTAACAGTCCTCTTGTAATAAGTGATTCTGTATTTTCTGAGTTTTGGAATAATAATTATAATCAAATTTCTTTCATTGAAAATGAGAACTACACATAATTGTTCACCAAGATTGGTACCGAATTTAAAATGAATTTAGCTTGTTAAAAACCAGGGTTATTTCTGTTGCCTAGAATTAAAAAAATTGCTTTGATCTCAAATTTGAAAAGGGAAGAGGGTAATAGTTTGCTTTTAGGCAAGTGATGGACAAAGAGGGTATAGAATACCAAATACCCTCTTAGTTTTAAGTTCGTCTAGTTCACTCCCTAGGACCCCCTAGGAAATTTTTACCTTAATCATCCTTCGGATGTTTTCCTTCTTGGCAAATTTTTAAACCTTTCACCTAGAAAAATAATATGCCCTGAGTTTGGGCTCGAGGGATACATGGCTGAGCTGGAGGAACTTGACCACTGATTTTAGACCTACTATTGGAAAAGAACTTTAAATTAAACGATGAGTCGATTAAATATGGATTCCATCGTTTAATTGCAAATAAATAAATTCGGAACAAACGTGTATTTGAGTTCTAAATGAAAGCAAACAGAATTAAATGTCAAACATTTGAACTCAATATTGATTTGAAAGATAACTTTTATTTCACTTAGAAACTGATTTAGAATACCTTTTTGCTAATCAGCTCTCTTTGGAAATAAATCAAATTTTCTCAAATTCAATGAATAAATTATTTTTATATTTCGACGACAATACGGAGAAAATCAATTAAAGAACTATTTTTAAAATTATTTTTCAAAACACATTAATTTAACTTTCAGTGAGAATTTAAAAGAAAATTAATTGCAATGCATTTAAAGGTAATAAATACCCTGGAGACAACCTAACTCATTATAGACCATCAAAGCATTTATTCATTCAAACATTTAAACCTATTTTTAATTCAATGTTATTTAACCACCACTTCAAAGTATTCGGGATCAATTTATAGAGAAAGAGAGAGAGAGAGAGAGAGAGAGAGAGAGAGAGAGAGAGAGAGAGAGAGAGAGAGAGAGAGAATACAAGAAATTTAATGAGAAAAACACAGATCACCTTTGATCCACCATTAGTGGAGTAATTTACCAATTAAATTAACAATTTTACTAAACTCTAAATTACAACCGAATGATCAGATAAAATGAAATAAAATTTAGTTTTCCAGTCATTGAAATTATATTTATTCTTATTATAAATTACAAAAAGATATATTGTATTTTAATACTTGCAACAACATATCATACTAGTGATATTCGATACTGAACACTTATCTAATTGGTTTAAATTTAGATCTGATTATTAAAAAAATATTCGACATAATTTTTTAAATGTACTTAATGACCTCCTTGCAAAAATATTGAACATATATTTTCTCATGAGTTTAAGGGTTAGTTTTGAATGAGTAAGAAATCTATTAACTATTATATATATTATGTGTATTCTATTTAATTCTGTGAAAACAGATGTCTTTAAGAAACACACAGACAATTTATGAATGAATATAACATCCATTCATATATTGAAAGGAAAGAAAAAATGAACAATGATCTCAAGGTAAAACACCAAAACTAATAGAAAAGTAAAATTATTAAACAAAAAAAATGTTAATCATAGGCAGGGGTGGCCAAGCTCGGCTGGGGCCTTGGGGGTAGTTTTTCAAAAATATTTCTATGGATGTATACCTGTAATGTTAAATTTTTGGCAAAATTTAGGGGGGTCATAACTCATCGGATTTGAATGACAATTTTTCGAGCTAGAGGGAGGGTGAGAAGTCGACCACCCTTGTCCACCCCTGCTCATAGGAAACTCATATTCACTTTCATGGGATAAAAATTAACTTTAAAATAGGAAATGTATTAATAAAGACATTTCTTGTCATCCGTTTATTTACTTTGAAATACACTTAAATCTCAAAAAAGACAATAAAAATTTAAAACATATTTCATTCAACAAATTACTCGATTTTTTACAAATAACTCAAAGTTAAGAACTTTTCACACTATTAGAGGCCAAACGGATGTTGGGTTTAGTGAACACTTAGAATTCAAGTTCAACTGTAAGGCACAGAACAAATGTTAGGCCAGAATTAGCAAAAGAAAAATCCAATTATTGGGTAAAAAAATGTTTTTATTTAAATTTAAATTTGATTACAGTTTGTTAAGTATATAAAGATCTGTGAAAACAAAAAGCAGTCATCAATTGTCTGAACAGTTCTCAACTAAAGTCAAATTCAATAAACATTTGTTTAAAAATGAAATTCTTATTGAAATCGGTATGAATTGAATTAAAAAGTGCTTTGAGTTCAACGAAATTTAGATAAATATTTCAATTTTTTCTCATTTCTGGTGATTTTATTCACAGTTTATATTTGCGCTGTTATTGTGTGCCATTTTCGCCCAGGACAGCCTTTATGAGGACGAATTAGACTCCAGTGCATCTGAAGAAGACTTAGCTGTTGCCGAGACTGCTGGTGCTGGTAAGGGTGCTGGCGCTGCCGCCGCTGCGGGTGCAAAGTTTGCAAAGGGAGGCGCAGCAGGAGCTAAGGCAGGTGCTAAAGCAGGAGCAGCTTTTGGAGCCAAAGCAGGTAAAAAGGGAGGTTTCGCCGCAGGTGGTGCCGCTGGTGCTGCTGGCTTTAAGAAGGGAGGAAAGGCGGGAGCCGCAGGCGCTGCTGCCGCTGGCTTCAAGAAAGGCTTCAAAAAAGGAGCTTTTGCTAAAGCTGGAGGAGCAGGTTATAACAAGAAATTCGGTGCCATTAAGACTTTCGGTCTCAGCCAAGGCTTCAAATTCGGAAAGGCTGGTGGTGCTTTCGCTGCTGGCGGTGCAGCCGGAGCTGCTGGTAAAAAGGGTGGCAAATTCGGGGCGGCCGGTGCCGCTGGTTTCAAGAAAGGTATGACATTTGTGACAACATTCTGAAATTCAAGTCTAAAATGAATCATTTCATAGGTGGCAAAGCAGCGAAGGCTGGCTTTGGAGCGGCCGCTGGGGCCAAAGCGGGAGCTGCTGCCAAAGCAGGCGCTGCCGCCGGTTTCAAAAAGGGAGGCGCTGCCGGAGCCGCTTTCAAAGGAGGAAAGGCAGCTGCTGGAGGCAAAGGTCTCGTCGGTTAAGACAATACCAAGCAACTCAGACGACTCATTATTTACCAAACAAATTGACATTACTTCTATTTTATTATTATTTTTGCTCAATTGCTGTAAATATTGCGAAAATTTAGTCAAAATTGTTATCAGTCTTATATTATACTATAAATTAGTTAAACACAAAATTTTTTATATAAATAATTGTAAAATAGCTGTAAATTGAATTTTGTCAATTCGATCGATAATCGCATCTATATAATTTAATAGATTTTCTTGAAAATATTTATCAAAATTTATTCTACAATTAAAATTAACTGCAATCATGAACTTGCTTGTTGATTATTTGAGTGGATGAGTGCGAGAGTAAGTACGTAAGTGAGTGGGTGAGAGAGTAAGAGAACGGAATTGGACCGAATAATTGGGTAAATTATGTACAGTATATAATTTTGATAAAGAAAATTATTTCACTCTAATAAGAAAATGAATTTTTATTTCAAATCGTTAACTGAAGCTTTAAAATACTTTTTTTTAATGAATATTAAATTTTATTTAAACCATAATATGCCTATTATATTAAGCAACGAGTTTGTTCTTTTGCAGGTACATAAGAACAATCAGTAAATTTATTTAAATATAAAACTGAAATTTATATCTTATCTGAGAATGATATGGATCCAGTATAATTTTTTTTATAAGAAAATTGCATTTTTGTTATTTTTGCAACCAAATAATTTGAGCTTGATTACATGAACGACAAGAAAAACGTAAAGATTTATTAATTGAATTTCTTTAATAATTGACTAAATAAGTAAAATCGTTAAAAACAATTTTGTTTAACATTAATTTATGAGAGTATATTCATAAGAGTTGATCTTGTTCACAATTTTTCAATTTAAATTTTGATGACACACTTAGATAAATACTTTTCATAAAAAGTTAATATTAGAAGTCGTGTTGAAAAATATTTTCTATATTAATATTAATCATAAATATATAGTTTGAAAGCAATAATTATATCATTTAAATGCAGTGAATGTCAATCGACTCAATCGCTTCTCTTATCCGACAATAATCTCCAAAAATGAATATAATTTCGCAATTTATAGCTCATTAACAATATTAGGAAGAATTTTGTTTTACAAAAATCAGTGGGAATTTAATACTACTCTATATTATGACAATCAGACTATTAATACAATAGGAATATTGGTTTCGTATTAAACCAATTGTGAGAAAACAGGTAAACGTTTCAGACTATTAACACAACAATAAACTTAACCAAACAATTAATTACATTACTATTCGAAACGAAAAACAATTAATTTACAATACATTTAAACAAAGAAATATTAATGAAATATATTTACAAGTAATTAATCTCTTGTTTGAAAGTTACCCATCAAGTAATAGTGTAAAGGTATGGGTAAAATGAGAGTAAGTTAAATCATTAATTAAATTAAGTAGACGTTTAAAAATAGATTAAAACAAAAAATTATGATTTGAGACAATGATTTGAATCAGTATTTTGTGATGAATTATGTGATAATAAAAATTAATATTAATTAGAAAATTATGAATACATATTCCGTGCACTTATTCATTGATGCCACCGGCCAGGTATGACATTAGCGATCTAAAACTTTTAACTGGATTCAAATTTAATAAGTTTGATAACACCGGACTATTGGCACTGGATTGTGATGATTGGGTTGCACTTACTGGCGACAGTTCAGATGCAGCCGCTCTGTAGCCATACTGCGATCTGTAGCCCTGTCCGCTGGCGGAAAAGGGTCTAGGCTTAGGCCGCTGAACTGGCATTCCAGGAGCGTTATAATTAGGAAGAGGTCGGTTGGCTGGAAATTGCATTTCCATTGATTGTGGTCCTAAACCACCTCTTATAGAATGTGGCACTATACCTGGTGCAATACCTGCCGGAGAGGAAGCTGCC
Source organism: Fuscozetes fuscipes (assembly GCA_034702105.1). Lineage (NCBI taxonomy): Eukaryota > Metazoa > Arthropoda > Arachnida > Sarcoptiformes > Ceratozetidae > Fuscozetes > Fuscozetes fuscipes. Next base: position 2,079 of record JAQGCS010001625.1, on the reverse strand, counting down.
AAGTTGAGTTGTGCTACGACTGCTTCATCGAGGCCAACATCACGTGGGTTATAGGAAGCACCTGGTGGGAGACCAGAGCCAGAATGCGGTCCTCTACCTTTAAGAGGAACACCTGTATTATAGGGAGAGTTGGGATGAATGGCATGCCATGGATTACAATTCCACGGATAACAGATATAGGGAAGTTTATCGGGATCAGACGGTCCCATCTCATCCTCTTTATTATCCGTTAAACTCTTAGTAAGTGTTTGCTTACCATAGTCTGCATCCTCCCCCTCCATTTCCTCTTCTTCTTCACTTTTGGGGCCATTACCATAAGAAGGAATATAACCACTATTATTATCTACGCCACTATTTTTCAAAAAATGTGGGGGTCTTTCGAATGCAGGCTTTCGATATGGTCCTAGACCTGGAGGTGGAGGGCCAACTGGTGTGTCACGGTAGATGTCATTTCCACTATATCCCCCTCCCCGATGACCTTCTCCCTGACCTCTACCATACATAGCTCCTATTCCTTCCTGTGGACCACTAAATTGAGGCCTTCTTTGTTCTCCACCATTACCGACATTACCCTGATTCTTGCCATAACCTCTCTGATTTCGATAACCTTCTGGCCCATATCCAGCACCTTCATTTGGTCTGCTTGGTCTCATGGGTCTACCTCTAAACGGTTCAGATCCTCCTCTATAGCCTTCAGGAATATCTTTGGCTTCAGATAATGGTATGAATCCATATTCAACTTCTTGTGGTTTGATATGTTGCTGCTGTTGTTGCTGTTGTGGATAACCTCTTTGATAACCTTGCACAGGTTCGTCATTTTCAACATTATATTTAGGTCCCAATTGATTATTGCTTATAAATTCTCCTCTGTTTTTATTGTCGAACTCATTGGGTTGGTTTTGGTTTTGAACATATTCGTGTCCATTATTGTGATCATCAGATTGATCTTGGCCTTCGTTATAATTATTTGGACGTCTGAAGGGAACTCCAGGACCTCTAACAACATTTGGCTCATTTCTCTGGCTCTGGTCAAACTCGATCTCAACACCCGGTCTCTCTTTATATTCATGAGGACTTTGGGAAAGTTGTTGCAATGGTTGGGGTTCTGGAAGGTGTTGGGGCCGACCAGACTGCTCTCTATTATCATAACTGTCCTCATCATCGTCTGAATCAGGCTCATTTCCTCTTGATGACTGATTAGGAAGCGATTTCAATATTGCTGACAGGGGTGGTGAGGGCGGGTCATAAGCATTCAACATTCCCGGCTGATAACCACTTGGCTTATAGTTCTTGTACTGCGGCCTCGGCTTTAGGTGGGAGTGATTCCAAATTATATTATATTTAAACAATTAATTAATAATAAAATGTTTGAAATATTTTCATAAAAGCCTTAATTAATTTTATCCTCTGTTTTATCATTAAATTGAATAATGCTTTCATTTAATTCATTCATTCATTTTGTAAAAGAAAAGTGAATTGAGTTTAAAATAATAGGTTTACTAAAGTAAGGTAGTTGACAAAATTGACCGGACACTTTCATAAATGAATTAAAACCGTATTTAGTTATAATTTTTAAACAATTGCTTGACTTTAACTCAAGTAAATTATTAATTATATATCATTTACACTAAATATTTATGATTTTATTGAAAATTAAATTTTACTTTTAATTTATTACTCAAAAAGTAAAATAGTAGAGTGACAAAAGTGAACGGACTCATAAATTAGAGTAATTAAGTTCTTAATTAAACTTAGTTAATCATATTATTAGTAACCTGTTGGTTGACCTTTAGTTTCGATAGCTTTCTTAAGACGCTTGGGAACAGAATTGACTAAGTTTTGCAAGAGATCTATCGGTAAGTTATCCCATGTTTTCTGAATTGCGGCCCAAAATCGGGTTTTATTACATCTCTCGGCCAACGGTATGTTAGCGTCCAAATAGGCCCACAAATTCTCTATAGGATTGAAGTCAGCACTCTGTGCGACCCATTTCATGACTTCAATGTCATTATCTTTGAAGTATTCCATAACCGCTGGGGCTGTATGTATCCGACAATTATCTTGTTGAAAGACAAACCG
>JAQGCS010001624.1:0-13031 GCA_034702105.1 Fuscozetes fuscipes | reverse complement strand
TTTTGATTTGTGTTCAGTAATTATGAAGAAAGCAGAGCACAGAATAAGTAAAGCATGGGTTGACGTTACTAACCAACTTTTGCCTCTGTCTTTATGCTGAGAGACAGAGAAACCGAAGTGAGTACCGGAAGGGCCGCGCTGTACAAGCGATGTGACCGTGTCCAAATTAAAGCCGGCACACAGTCCAAAAAATAATACACTAAATATTAAATAAATGATTACACTATTTATTGTCAGAAACTTTACACAATTCACTCGTTCACAAACATATTTAAAAGACGGATGACTTTTGTTTTCCGTTATAATCCGTTTGTCTGTCACTGTAATCAAAGTCATTGTATTTCAGCGATGAATAGAAAAAAGGAAAAATTCCTTTTTTTCCGAAACAAAATTATTGATATTATTATTATTATAATAATTAGTATCCAATAAATTGCTATCAAAGTTGTAAAACATATATAAAGCGGCAAAATATTGAGTGTCTGATTATATTGAGATCATTTTGAAATTCGCGTTGTGTTGAAGATCTAGTAGTCAGGAATCACAGACGAGAAGGAGAGTAGTCTTAAAACGTTAATCGTTTAGTTCGTTGAATATTGAGTTCATTTGGGATCCGAAGCTATTCATTGCCAAAAATGGGATGCATTGCGTTTTGCATTTGCGCTCATACTTTCGGGACTACTCTACCAGCACTTGAAGAGGAACTCCATTCATACTGCAATCGGCACATGCATTGGTACGGGACGCACCACCATAACCATAAGACAAACAAATAGGACGAACACATATGCGAAATACGTTCTCAAATGCATTCAAACACATGGCATGAGTGGTGAAACTCAAAGTTGGAACGACTGCCAGACTCTATGCCAACAAATCTAAACTTTATTATAATCACTATAACTGTATATTAACTTTTGGGATAAACAATCAGTCGTTTCTTAGAAGGACGTCATCTCTTGGGTTGTAATAAGATCTCGTCATCTTCTCCTCTCCACCACTGTTTGTGAATAAAACATAACACTCTCTTAATGCTAACCAAAACCTTTGAGGAGATCTCAGACTCCGAATGAGACTCAATCAGTGAGAGACCCAAACAACTGGAAGGCCTCACAAAACTAAACTTTTATTTTATGTTATTCTTTCTGTGAGACTCTTTTCTCTCTTAGTTTTCATTTCGATCTCTGTCTTACACTTTATCCTTAAATCAATGCATTGCTCGCAACACACATAAAACGGATATCTCGTTACCTAATGTATAAAATACATACCTTTCTTATAATGAGAGAGAGAGAGAGAGAGAGAGAGAGAGAGAGAGAGAGAGAGAGTATTCACTTAAATATTAGCAAATAAGAAACATTGAGGCTTAGATATTCCTAACAAACAAACTGGATGATCCTCATAAATTTCAAAGTTCTATTTCAAATGTTATCATTCTGATATGGTCAAACATAAAATCTAACTATTTTTATTAAACTATTTCTTCTTGCTCTATTGGTCATCTAGCGATGGACCTTGCATAACATTTAGCATATTCTAATGTATGATCTTAAAAGGTTCTTACATTTTTAGTCTTGTTTATGTTGACATAGTGAACATCTGCGGGCATTGATAAATAGAGCATCGACTCGAACGCATCCTCGCCTTTATTGTGAACGGTTATTACCAATTCAATCTTCTTTCTGCTGCCAACTATATATTCCTCGGCGTTACTAATAATTATATAAAAATAGAGACATGTCTTAAGGTTTTTTACTCCAGTTTTGTGTTTTATATATAAATATAAGTTCAGTTTTTTTTAAGAAAAATGAATGAAACAACTTTTCATTCGCTTTCATTTTTGAATAATAGGCGATAAACTCTTTTTGAATAAATAATAGAAAAATGGGTCGAAATTTATTTTATAAAATTATGTTTAGGTTTAAGAAACAGTTAATTCTGTTTTTTTGTTTCATTTTTTAACTCAATAAATAATAAGAATTCAGTGTTTATTTATACTAACAAATTCTGTAAGATTCTTCTTATCTCATTATTTGAACAATTTTTGTATTCCAATTGAAGGTTCCTTTTTCTGTTCAAATCAGTTTTGCAAGTGTGGTCTATATTAGAGATAACCAGGGGGTCAGCCAAAAGAGCTTGTTTGGTTTATATATCTCATAAAAATAGATATGGTTTAAGCCAATTGTATCTAAACGACAAATAACTAATCCAGAGTATATCAAACCGTAAATAATTGGCTAAAATTCCAATATTTTCTGATTTATCATATTTTCTGACATTCGGTTTATTTCAAAATAAATATTAGGAGAGTTTATAAATATTTGTTTTCCTTAAAATTTATGTAAAAATGGAATTCACTTCAAATAACTTAATTATAAAAAACCAAATTTAATGAAAACTAACCTAATTTTGATACCGAATCAGATTTGTTTGAAATCTAATAGTTTGCAAAACAGAATATTTTTCAATTCTGTGTTTTTTGTATCACAGATACGTCTGTGATGTTTATAATTTGAAAAATTCTGCATAAATTTAATTGAATAAACAAAATTTGAATTTATTTACACAATGACTAAATTGAAACGAATTCCCGGAATAATTTTGTTCAAAATAGTGCGCCAAAGAATGAAAAGGTCTGTTTTGTTCAATAAACAGAATATAAAGGACAGAATTTTTCGCTCACAAAACACAAATAGATATTTAATCCCTTTTTCGAAAATCTTTTTTCCTTGAGTTTAAATTTTTAAAATTTCTTTGAAATTAAAATAATTGTAAGAAAAAGTTCTGCTTTTGAAATGAAGTTAATATCAGACGTGAAAAATAATGGTCTTATTTGATTGCAATACAAAAGCAGTGAACAGAAAATTGTTTGCTCTTTGTATGTTTAGAATTGTAAAAATCCAATCCATTGGAGCTTAAAATATAAGTTATATTTCTCTTTCTATGTTTGGCTGACTTCAGTTCTGAATCGCAAATCGATTCATTCAATGCATAAGAAGAGAACAAAAAGTTCTTTGAAAAGTTTTCTTTCTTATCAGACACAAAGTATTATTATATTCGAAATATGCTTTATATGGCTTATGGGTTACCACACAATCACTGAGAAGACTTATGTCTTATGGCATTATATTTATTGTAATTAATTTTGAAAACCTTATCCATAAATAATTGACGTGTAATCGAGTGGGCCGTAAGAAAAGCAATTAAAGTCATTCATAAATTGTTGTTCCAATGGTTTATCTCTTAGTTATGTGTAAGTTCTCATAACACTACTTATGACGTCCTGTTCTTCTACTACTTCTGTAGAGGAAGTCATGTTTTTATGAACAGCTTCTCAACAATTACTATGAAAAGTATTTGTGATTTTACTCACAATAGTGTTAATTCAAATATATTTTTATTACAATATCTTATATAACGAGCGTTGTTCTCAGCCTTGAGTTTGTTGTCAGGCATAAGGCATAACTCAGTTGAGTAGTCATTGGTTTTGTATAATTCTTACATAAACCCAATGAAAGAGTAAAACATAAGAACTCTGTTCTCAGATGAAGAAAAACAATAATTCAATAAAAGCATAACTAAAGTGAAAACGAATTGATTGCCATAAAAATAATTAATTGATTAATAATTTATCGAAAGAAAAACAAGAACTCAAATAAATTTTATGTAAGGAATGATAGGCTTACGGTTTTACTGAAAGGATCAGGTTAGGAATGCAAACGTTATCTTTGCCGCAGTTCTTCCTGATGTTTATCTGACGGCTCAGTAGGTTTGGATCGGCCTGATTGAGTACTGGCTTTAGAAGACGTTCTCCCGGCACCTCATTCAGACTGTACTCGACATTTACTTTGATTGGTGTCAACTTATCTCTCAGATTACTCTATGAGAGGACAATCAAATCTAAGTTAATATCAAAGAGTAAACGTGCACATAACACCACCATTTGAATACGGTCACCAAGGTCTTTCCGGTTGGTTTCTTGGAAAACTGCCAAATTACAACTAGCTCAATGGAATGGTGTACATTCTTAAGCGATATGGGAGGATATACTGCATTCTGAGTTTAATGGACTATAGATATGAGTGAGCAGCTTTATTTGATGTAGGAAGCCTATGGTGACCCCGACATTGAAAAGAGAAGAAAGTTAGATAATTGAACTCACAGCCAGATATGCCTGACGACTGGTGCAGTAGTTCGACCCTTTGTTGAGTTGGACTCGAATCTTCTCTTCATTTTCTCGTTCTTTGTGAAGGAAGAAAATTCTGGGCGCCCGACGGGAGGCGGCGTCTAATTTGGTCTCATATAAGAAATCTAAACACAATTGGAGTTATTATTAACAAAAGTTATGTCAAAATAATGTCATTTCCAATACATTTATCGAAATTATTTTGGTCTCAAAGTAAAGAGAAATTCTCAAAACCTTGCGGTAAATGAAAATGAAATTTAATGACAAAAATAAATATTTGCTTAAGACTCGATTTTTTGTGAACTAATGAAATGCTTTTCTCCGATAAAAACATTTGTTGTCTAATGACAGCCAACTAATAGAAGGCCTAACTGTAAGGCACAGGAGTTTTGTGGAGAATATTTTGTTATAAACTTTGTTAAGTAAATAAATTTCAATGTTTTCCTCCAAATTATAATTCAATGCAATTGAGGTTAGAATTGGTTTTACCCTAACTTTTAGTCAATTATTATGGAAACAAATTAAGTAAATAATAAATAAGCGAATTGTGAGACAAACCTAATGTATTTTCAACTCCAATGCCCTCATATTTTAGGCACAATTTGATGCTAACACAGGGAACACGAGACCCATCAACAAGACTGCAGTCCTTGTCTTCGAGGCTAATACTGTCTTTGACTAAACTTAGACTTGCGGTCACATTAACTACAGGTCTGGCCCTTAAAAATATAGCTCTGTCTGAGGCGTAAGCGCCGACTAATAGGTCGGGATATTGATTGTTATCCATATCTAGTCCTCCCGACAACGAAAAGCCGAATGTCTTGAGCCCGGGATCATTGATGGTTTCGGCATCAATGACTTGAGAGAATTTCGGTTGTAAGCCTTTTCTCGAACCCAGATATACGTAGACAGCACCCGTTCCCTTCTCTCCATCGTATGGAGCGCCCACAGCGATATCGTCGTAACCATCCTTATTGATATCACCCAAAGAAGCCAAAGACATACCAAATCTTGCTTTTGATTTAAGGCCATCGATGTGGTCGTCCTCTTTCATTACGAATCGATGCTTTCGTCAAAAGAGAGGAGAATTTGAGCGAAAAATTCAATAAATTAAGTGAAGAGAATTGTATTTTGCGATTAGAGACAAAAATTTGGATTCGATTCACATCTGAATTGTTTTTTATGGAAACCTATTTTATTAGCAGAAAAAGTGTTCAATACTTCGATAATAAGATTTTATGGAAGTTTTGGTGCCTTTAATATGAGACGTATAGAGCTATTGGTATAAAATAGTAAAAGCCATACCTCTCTGGTTTGGTATGCGATATAAATTCTTCCCTTTTCATAACTTTGATCCTTAACATTTGGCGGCGAATATAGAGGAGCGCCGATCACGACGTCATCCAATCTAATAGTGTGTATTGAAGATCATTAAGAGCTAAGAGCACAAGAATTATATAATGTGTTGTTCACAAGTTTGGACTCCATATCATATATTCTGAGTGTGTGTTCTCTCAAAATTCATTTATCTGTTATGTCATTAATTAAGTGGTGAGAGTAGTGACCAAAGCCTACTCACCCGTCGCCGTTGACATCACTGGTAGTGAGGCTGTAACCAAAGTAAGCTCCCATTTGGTCGCCCGTAATGTTAGAGATATGCTTAAGGCCAGAGGTATAGAGCACAACCTATCCGTCAAACACAATAAATAATTTGCGTTAAATAACAAGATTAATGACATTTCACTTAATTTTTTTTGTATTTTCATATACTGTGCTCCACATCCATACCCACACTCCATATCCATGAGTTGCCTAATTCTTAATATTTATTATTAAAAGTTAACCCTAACTCTGAAAAGTAGAACTGTTTTCTCATAAAATGATTGCAAACATAACACAAACATCGTATGTATGCTCACAAATGCACAGAATATTTGCTCTATTTTTAGATTCTGTTTTGGAGTTCGGGAACAGAAGTCGAGGAATGAAAATGTATTTTAGACTTAAGATTGAGAGCGAAACACAAATTAATTGTAAGAGTATTTAAGGACAAAATCATTTTCTTGTCGTAAATGAAGTTTCAATTAATTTTATGCAAAAATTGATACAAAAGTAGAGTAAAGGGATGTAGTCTTTTATCGCTGTTATTACTCTACACAACATATAAAAAGTAATTAATGGATAAAATTAATTGAATTCAAACATCAAATAGAGAACACATATTAAAAGTTTGGAGAGATATCAAAAGGAATAAACAAGGATGAAAGTGCTTTCAAGCTTGTAAAACCATAAATTAGCATTGATGAATCACCTTTCAAGAAATTTCGTAACAATTAAAACAAGGCAAACAACCTCTGATACACCAAAGCTATTTTTGTAAATTTGTCTCCAAAATTCCTAAATAACTATTATATAGCCTTGATCATCACTGAATTATTCAATTTGTCTTCAATACCACTTCTTTCTATTTAACCCTATATTCCATATATTAAGCGAGAGTTCAGTGATTTACAAAAATTGTGTCATTTAAAGCATTGAAACAATTAATCAAATGAAGATCGATGCCATCTGATCCCATCTGTGTAAATATTTTCTAGTCAATTTCACTCTTTCATCAAAACCAATGCGGAACTGAATTCCTCTAAACTCTTACCCAAACGGGAAATTACTTTTCAATCAGTTTTGATATTCAAGTCATGAGAACTAATTTATGATTCTTTAAAAATAAATATTCATATAAACCAGGAGTCGTAGAGACACAGAATATTCCCTTTGATTCCGTTAAAGCATTTATTTTGCAATTAATGTGGAAATTAGAGAACTATTCGGGCAATACATTAGATTCCGCAATATATTTGCAGCACTGGTCTAATGGAGAGATAGACTTGTGGTCCACTGAATATTCATTAAATATTTCATAAAACTTTCGATGGAAATCTGTTGTCAGAGCCCCGAACGGCACAGCACAGCAAAGCACAGCACATGTTTTTCTGCTGTCGAATGAATAATTAAGTATCTAGCTTTTGATTTTAGGTCTGACTTTGGATTTACTGCAAAAATGTGAAAATGTGATAGAGTAATTCCTAACACTAATCAGAGCTATTGTTCACAACTTTTGAGGCGTTTCCCGATTCTTTATCACTAATGGTAGTGACTCTTAAGAACAGAATATATTAAATCTAAAATTAAAATATGATTTATGAGCAGCGATGGTCCCAAAAGCATACCTTTCCCGTCAAATTGCTTCCTTTAGGCATTCCAATGGCCACATCAAAGTCTGTGTCACCCGTGAACTCTCCAATGGTTGTCGAATAACCTGAAGAAATATAAATTATTAAACAGACTTAAAACAAAAGTCAGTGGAGACTAATGCAGAGCATAACTGATTCCATGTAATGCTTTTGTTCGACAAAACAATAGTATTGCAAACAATGTTTGTCTTCCATGTAATACATTCACTCAAACTCTTCATAATATAAGACATAAAAATACAAAATAAATAAAACCGAATCCGTATCAAATTGCAAATTAGAATGTACTAGCTAGTATTCATCGAAAATTTAGCATGGTAAATTTGCGTTTAATAATGCACTAATTATTAAAAAATAGGTTGCCTAATTGTCCTGAGCTCAACTCGTCTGAAACTACCTTGTAATTTAGTAAACAAAAAGAAATTTATTCGGAAAAATTGAAATTAACCAAAGATTTGAAGTTTTGTCAGCAAACAAAATGAAACTTACCAAGAAAGCTATCATCATCAGTTGCTGGTGACTCTCTAGTACTATAAAGTGTCTGTTCTTCCTGTAAATCCTGTGAGAATGCCTGTCCCTGCCAATACCAACTGCCCGGTGCTCCAATGTATAGATGCTTTCCATCCTTTAATATAAGAATAGTTATATTGACGTTAATTCGATCCAATAAATAAAATTTTGGTTTTACTTGTTTTTATCAAATGTTGTATTTTATTTTAAACCTAAAATAAGTGATAAAAATTTGATCTCACCTTTGAAACACTGGCACTGAAGCCTGCTTGACATGAGCCTTGTCTATGATAACCCCAGGCGGCTGTGCAAATGCAATTTTCATTAGATTTATGAAGAATTACATAGAATTTTATGTTGAAAATGACAACATTTTCAGCAATTTTACACAAAAATGTCTAAAATATTGATGAGCACTAAAATCTACTAAAATATTAGTTTTAATAATCGTTGAAAAGCTCGTAAACCCATATTAGGCTCTCGTCTGTCAATAATTTTGCGAAAGTAATCATAAGTAAAGTATTAGTGATATTATTATTCAATGGTTTATCTCAAAGACAAATCTGCCTTCAAATGAATGAATACATTTCTTTGCATACATATAAAGCAAAAATAAGTCGAATGTAAATAACGAATAATTGATTTCAAAGAATAGTCTGATTCCGAAATCAAGGAATTTCAAAAAGTTGTCAGATTATTATCATTTAACTTATTTTTTCGGATCTAATCCTTACCATAATTGGCAAAAAAGCTCTTTTCACGTCTAAATACATATTCAAAAGAAGAGAAAAGAAATGTCATTAGCAGACAATTCACTGTTATTTTAAGAGCAGAGGAAGGGATGGAAAAGGAGAGAGAGAGAGAGAGAGAGAGAGAGAGAGAGAGAGAGAGAACCAAAAGTACATTAATTATTGATTAAATGCAATGATAAGTGCAGTTAATATTAGGAAAGAGAAGCGAAGGAAATGAGTGTTCACTTGACTGGAGAACCAAAAAATTAATTTAATGAATATTTTGTTGATGAGACTCACGCGTACGACACGGAGAGTACTCGAAAAAGCCAGTAAAAGATCCCCTTGAGATCCAACAGGTGCCGACCGGGTCCCGTCTCTTAAGACTGGTTGAGTAATATACATAACGGGGCGCACATGCCTTTCCAATTAGAAGATATATAATTAGTAGATATCTGAATGTGAATAACTTTGAGTGAATTATTGAATACCACAATCATTCCATTCTCGCCGGCGCTATGGACTGTTGCACCGAACCATTGATTAGACTTTTCATCTGTTTGTTTGTTGTCTCCTCTTATTAATATTGTACCGGAACCTAGATATCAATTCAATGAGAGGAGCGAAGAGTCAAATACTAATAGCATTTCGTATTTTGTGAATTAATTCCGAAAAAATCAATAAATATTTGTAATAAAGAAAATGTGATGGATGAGTACCTGATCTATCGAAAGCAATCTGTTGACAGGCGTCCGCACTGTCGACATTACATCTGTAGACCGCACCTCCTCTTTCGACATCTGGCTGATCGGTATGAGCTAAAGGAGCGCCGACTAATAGCCTGTAATTTTAAATGTAATAAAAAACTTTGTAATTGATTTCATGTTATTTTACTCCGACATTACTGAAAGCCAACTAATTTTGAAGGCAATGACAAAAATTATTGGCATTCGGGTCATAGGACTCGAATCCGGCGCTCATTCAACAGCCATTTGAAAAACTTATGGCTCAATAAACTCGAAATTAAAGTTAGAATTTTGTTTTGATTAGATTTTGAATTCGCATTTGAAACTGCATTTCATCGACGTATTAAAGGCTCGTTTGTATTGGATTTTGGTTTGCATATAATGATTAGTAGTTTTTTCGATCGGGTTATAGATTAGGAGTAAAAAGTCGTGTTTTTCACTAAACACGATTACCACCCAATGAAAAACATGAGTCAATTACCAGCTTTTTGTGATATACTCTTTGAAAAATCAAATAAAAACTTTGCGTCCTATCGATCATTGAATGTATGAATACAAACAAATGCAAAGAAATGTCAAAAGAAGGCTATATTTATTCAATTTGAGTAAACATGGATTGAATGTAATTCAAGAAAAGTTTTATAATTTAATTTTTGAAATCAAAATAAACTCTTAGAAAAAGATTTCTTTGAAAGGGATTTAAAAATATGGGAAACTCTCAAAAGATATTTGTTTTAATCATTTGATTTGGATTCGAAACGGGAATAATTGGATATTTTAGTGCAATTCGATAAGACTTTCAGGATCTAAAGTAATCCTTGAACTTCAAAACCAGCTCATTATTTCGATAAACATTCAAAAATCATAAAATAAATTACCATTTAATTAATTCAAATTAAATATAATAATTGTGATAATTATTCAGACTTTAAACAAACATTTGATAATCGCTGAGAAAGTACTGACATTCACTGGTTTTGAATATATTAAAGTTGATTGATCTCCAGAAAATTATCTTGTTTATATATATTTGATAATTTTAAACCTATTCGAATTATGTCTAACTGTCTAGGACTGGTGAATATAAATAAGATCTGCTCAACCACAGCGTTTGCCTATGAGTTTGAAGATTGATTTTACAAGGTTAATCCTTCACATCCAACATCACTTTCATTATTTGATTATAAAGAAAGTTTTCAAAAAGAAATTCAATTTCAAAAATAAGTCCAAAAGAATGTTGAAATACATTGTAAAGATATGTGCAGTCAATTTCATGTATCACTTATTTCAATCAGGGTAACTTCACAGTTGTTGCTCTAAGCCATATATACAAAGTTTATTCTTAAACTTCTGTAAACTCAATGAACTAGAGATGAAAATTCAAGTTATTTACACATTTTGTAAAAATTTTAATACCGATTCGAAGTATAAATATTTGATTTCTGGGAAATAATTAAAAAAATATTCTGAATTTTAAACTTTTTTCTTAAGCGAGCAATTCTTATATAATTTTAATATTAAATTTTGTTATTCTTAGAAATTATTTTACTTCTGATTTAATTCAAACTGAATTTTTCTTCGAAAACATTTGAGTGAAGCGTAAAATTCAAGATCAAAGCAAATCGTTTCCATTAAATTTTAAATATTAACCTTTGTGTTGGACCTGTGCTGCGCAAGGTCAGCCCAGAGATGCGCAAGGTCATCGACTTTAGGGGGTTCCTCTGACTCCTTAGACCATACAAACGAAGGGAGTAAGGGAAAAAATTGCCGAAATGGGGTCGATCTTGCCGCGAATCTAAAAGATCTGTTCGTACTAAAAAACTAGGGGATATTTTGGCTACATCCCTTGCGCATCCCTGGCTCAGACATATTTGAAACTCAAAACTTTAAGGAGAGGTCTGTACCCGTCCTCAAAATGATTTGATTTTAAATCAAAAACTCTTTTTGTTTATTTCGTGAAAAGCAATTAAAAGTCGAAAATTAATTTTGCGATAAAATAATTTAATGAAATATCTTTAAGTTTATGTGTTTTGAAGCGATAAGACTCTAATCTAAGCTCTTCTTTGAATAGTGAATAGTGAGGCCCCGAAGAGAGTCCTAATACTAATTGTTAGCATATTTCTTATTAGCCCTTCTTCTTCTCAAAGGGTGGTTGTTATGGTCAATGGTTATGGTCTTTTTCACAAGTGAGAGCACATCCTGTGTCGTATCACTACTTTGTTGCGGGAAGGATGTCAGGAGACAGCCGACCAGAGACTAATACCAGTGCGAAAACGCGAGTCTAAAAATATTTTTACTGTCATTCTCTCTGTTATCTCACTTCAAAGCATTTCTGATAAAAATAGTCACAAAAGCAATGATTTTCCTCAGTTTTAGTGTCTTTTAGAAAATTGGGATAAAATATCAAAAATACTTTTCGAACGTTTGAAACAAAAACCAATTCAATGGTTTTATCAAATATTAAAAGAATGAGATATAAAAATGTAATAAAATCAAAATTATTTCTACTTTTATGTGAAAATTGATTTTTCAATTCAAACAATTGTTAAACTCGTTCAACATTTGGACGAATCAATTGAATTCAAGAGAGGAATCTGTTTGAAAGTTGACTATCATTTGAAACTCCACTGTTTTCCTAGATTAAATAAAATTTTATCGCTTCCAATAACAGTAAATAATTGATGAAACGAAAGGCATTTGATGTTTGATTTGATAGCATTTTGAGGCTATTCTTCTAAATATTTTATAAAATATTCGCAAAATAATAAATTTTATGCCTTTTTTTTATTGAAAATTGATTTCAAATATTCAAACAAAAAATTGACACAAAGTATAAAATAATTGTATGTTTTTAAGGGAACTCTAATTATTATTGATTACTACGAGGACTTTGATCAGTCAAACAACTAATAAAAGATCTTGTTTAGCAATTAATTAGTTGGCGACATATCTATCAAATTTAATTCAATTAAATGCTTCAAAAGCATAATTAAAACTTTTGTAAAGTTTAGTTCGTCTTCTATTGGCTATTGAGAAAACATGGGATAAATGGTCCGATCGTTCAATCAAACTATCATTTTATATACAATTATCAAATGTTTTGCTCAAATTTAAATTGAATAAAATGTTTCTATTATTGACTATAATTGGGGTTATTATTAAAATTCTTCTCCAAAAAGCTTTTAGTATTGAAAATGAAACAAACATACATTGTATTGAAATAAATGTTAAATAATTGCTGTTATTTCACTTAACACAAAATGTGAATCACATTAAGCCTCACAAACATCTATTCCTATCTTTAATTTAAGAAATACTTAAAACATTTGTTTGTCTTCAGTCAGTGTCAATGGAATTGTTGTTTATTTGTATTTCAATTGATTAGTGACTCATTTGCGGAATTTTAGATTTTTCTCAACGGAATTGTACAGGGTTGCGCAAAGGAGTATTTTTCTTTTTTGTCTTAAATCAACTTAAATATCCCCATAGCCTCTTAAACAGCCTCTAAAGTAGACTTAAGTAAAAAAAATTTTAGACCCATTTAAATTTTTGAAAATTCACTGAAATCATTATATTCTCAGAGTAGAGGAAAATTATGTTGTTGATC
>JAQGCS010001623.1:0-13032 GCA_034702105.1 Fuscozetes fuscipes | reverse complement strand
CAAAAACGGATTACAACGAAAAGCTCGAGAAAGCAAAGTCTAAGGCCACCCGACATCTCATTTTGATCAGACATGGAGAGTTCAATAAGAAAGAGGTGGCGGAGCCATTGAAAACTCTGACATCTTTAGGCAAAGAACAGGCGAATCTCGCGGGGCTCAGACTTAAAGACTTGGCTCTGCCCTACTCTCGTATTATACACTCAACAGTGACCAGAGCTAAAGAAACGGCTCAAATAATTAGCAAACATTTGCCTAATATTCCACTCGAAAGCTGTGATCTAATAAATAAGGGCTTGTCTTTGATTGAAGAAACACCAAATGTTTGGGCACCAGGACCCATGTTCTTAGAGGCCGGCACGAGATTCGAGTCAGCCTTTCGTAAGCACTTCCATAGAGCGAATCCGAGTCAAATTGAGGACAGCTATGAAGTGCTCGTATGTCACTCCAACGTCATTCGGTATTTGGTATTTCGAGCCCTTCAGTTACCCCCCGAAACCTACCGAAGGTTCATACTATACAACGGAAGTATGACATGGGTTACAATCGAACCAAACAGTAGAGTCTGGGTGAACCTAATGGGCGACATCGGGTACATGCCAACTAACAAGATGACTGGCAATTAAATATTTGAACTTGTAAATTATCAAATATTTTTCTAATTTCTTTTTGTATCATTCAATTTCTTATTCAAAAATTTATACTTAAATATAAAAAAATTAATTAAAATTAAAATAATAAATAAAAATTAAAATATAAAAAATTAACATGTTAATATTTTTCTTGTACTATCGAATAAAATTCAACTTATAAATAAGTGTACTTGATTGATTATTGATTTAATAAGCATCAATAAAGTATGTAAACAAATTGAAAGAAATATAAACCTGAGCATCCTGTCCCTATTCCTAGATTCTGTAACTGTAACTAAAACCAAGTTAACTCTTATTACTGTTATTTAGTGATTGCAGTCTCACTGAAATATTTCATTTTTTGAAAACCATTTTATTCATTGAGTTTTGAAACAAATAATATTATCCAAAAAAGTAGTGCTTTGAATATCTTGGTGTTTTTAATCAGGAAAATGTCATTCTTGATAGGAGGACGCAAATTATTATTGGCCGCAGGTGTGACTGCTGGAGAACTGACTGCAACTCTACTTTACGGGCAAAACATGGGATTCAAAGCCCGCGCAGTAAATGATTACTTGACTTCGGGATCAGTGGTTCCGCCCCTATTATGGGACTACAATTGGGATGGAAGAGAACCCACGTCTTTAATCGAACCACCGAAATGTACTGGCTCAAATACGGATTACAACGAAAAGCTCGAGAAAGCAAAGTCTAAGGCCACCCGTCATCTAATTTTGATCAGACATGGACACTTCAATAATAAAGAGGTGGCGGATCCATTGAAAACTCTGACCACTTTAGGCAAAGAACAGGCGAATCTTGCGAGGAACAGACTCAAAGACATGGCTCTCCCCTACTCTCGTATTATTCACTCAACACTGACCAGAGCCACAGAGACGGCACAAATAATTAGCAAACATTTGCCTAATATACCACTCGAAGGCTGTGATCTCATAAGAGAGGGCTGGCCTTTGATCGAGCAAACTCCGGATGTTTGGAAACCAGGACCGAGGTTCTTAGAGGATGGCACAAGACTCGAGTCAGCTTTTCGTAAGTACTTCTATAGAGCGAATCCGAATCAAACTGAGGACAGTTATGAAGTGCTCGTATGTCACGCTAACGTCATTCGGTATTTTGTATTTCGAGCCCTTCAGTTACCCCCCGAGGCCTTCAGAAGGTTCATAATATACAACGGAAGTATGACATGGATTACAATCGAACCAAATGGTAGAGCCTGGGTGAGTCTCATGGGCGACATTGGATACGTACCAACTAACAAAATGACTCTTCTCCATACAAACTTGTAAATTTTTGAATATTTTTCAATTTTTTGAATCATTCAAATATTTAAACTCATTATTCAATAATTTATATTGTTCAAAAAATAATTATTATAATCTGTTTATTTTCCCTGTACTATCTAATAAAACTCAAATTATAAGTGTACTTGAATGATTTTTAATTTAACAAGTATCGATAATGTAGTCAAAGTGAGAGTAATCTAAACTCGCGCATCTTTCTCACTATTCCTAGATCCTGCGCCCTAGAAACAGTAAGAATTTGTGTCGGCGTAATTATTTTTAAAATTACCTAGTTGACAGTTAATCAACCACATTGAAATAAAATAATTTTATACTTTTATTCAATTATCCTGTAGAATTTGAACATTAGTATCGGGGTAATCATGTAAATTAAGACCATTAAAGTAAGTACTAAAACTTCTTGTACTTTGATTGATTTTATAATTATACATCTTATTATAAATTTAACTAGGGCTAAAACAACAAACCATATTGCGCAAAATAGAATAATTTTTCTTTTCTCCTTGATTATTCCTATCACACTGATGAAGTCAATTACAATAAAGATCATGGTGATGGCAATGATAATTATTCGAATTTCTGGTTGCTTTTCTAATAAGATTATATTTCAATTATGAGCAAGATAAAATTAAGCTACAACAGTAATTCAAGATAAAACTTACCAATCATCTCTGATCCAAATCTCAAAAATATGGCACCAAGAAAGATGTCATAAATAATATAACCCAGTATTGAAAATATATGTAAAACAATCAATGTGATTTTGATACATTGAAAGCAACTTGGTCTTACTTCATTACTCATTTTTCAGGAAATAATTTTTAATAACTGTTTGGGAAAATTGTTGCGAATGACTGAAGAAAATGAATTCCACTTCACTTATATGTAAAGTGTTTCACACATTCTTCCAAAAATAGTTCTCTCAAATCAAAAGTGACAAATGAAGTGACAAAAAAGTGTCCAATTTATGACATTTTAAAATAATTTTTCACTTGGTATGTCATTAAAAGTAACTCAATGTTATTTTTATGAAGAACTTCAACTGTTACCACAAATGTAACATGCAAAATGATATTTGATAGCCACCACAAATATTGGGACGAAAGAGTACCCATCTCTTTAGTCGAACCACCGAAAGGTACTGGCTCAAAATCGGATTACTACGAAAAGCTCGAGAAAGCAGTCTAATACCACCCGACATCTCATTTTGATAAGACATGGACATTTTAAAATCAAAGAGGTTTCGGATCCATTGAAAACTCTGACCCCTTTAAGAAGTGAGCAGGCGAATCTCGAGGGGACATGGTTCAAAGACAGGGCTCTGCCCTATTATCGTATTATTCACTCAGCACTGATCAGAGCCACAGAAACGGCACAAATAATTAGCAATTGTGTAAAATTATCTAGTTGAAAGTCAATCAATCACCTTGAAACAAAATAATAATTTTTATACTTTTATTCAATCATTTGGTAGAATTTGAACATTAGTATCGGGGTAACCATATAAATGAAAAGCAATAAAGTAAGTACTAAAGATTCTTCGACATTCTTTGGTTTTAAAATTATGCACCTTGCTATAAACTTAGCAAGAGCCATAAAAAGTAAAAATATTGCGCAAATTAAAATAATTTTTCTATTTTCCAGTATTATTCCTATCCAACTGATGAAGTCGATTACAATTAAGATCACGATGATGACAATTATAATTATTTGAATTCCTGGTTGCTTTTCTAATAAGAAAAATTTCTATAATGAGCTAGATAAAATTAAGATAGAACAATAATTCGAGATATGATTTACCCATCTTATCCATGGCCCCAAACAAGATGTCATTAATAATATAACCCAGTATTGACATTATATGAAAAACAATCAATGTGATTTTGATACATTGAAAACAACTTGATCTTACTTCATTGCTCATTTTTCAGGAAACAATTCTTAATAACTGTTTGTGCAAATTGTTGCGAATCAGCGAAATGACTGATGAAAATGAATTACTTGTATTTAAAGTTTTTCATTCTTTCAAAAATAGTTCAGTTGAATGAGCGAAACGGGTCAAGGTTACATTTATTTATATTTATTTGTATCAACTTGCAAAACATTTGTTGAAAAAAATTAAAGATATTAAATAAACCCCATTTTCAATAAGTTATCACAGAATTTCTTCGGTTTAAAATAATCTCGCAAAAGGATCTAGTGTAAATTTTTTTTGGCAGAATATTTTTCTTTTTTTTAATCATCCAACTGATTATTCATTGATTTATACATTAAAAAATTATTACCTGTTTATACTTTCCTTGTAACATGGAATAAAACTTATAAATGAGTGTACTTGATTGATTTTTAATTTAACAAGAATCGATAAAAATGTAAACATAGTGAGAGTAGTCTTGACCTGCGCATTTCTATCTTGTTCTTAAATTCTGCGTCATATATTCAAAGGAAAAATGTCTCCGCTCAATTATTCAAACTAACTAGCTGAAACTCATTAACTAACTAGCCAAAACATCAGATTTAAAGTTGATATGCTATTTGAAACATTTTGCAACTGGTTCAAAAGAGCTTTGATCCTGGCCAACATGTTAGTAAGATTGTTCACAATTTATGTGATTGCAACGCAAAAAGAAGGACAATCATTAAATAGACCTGGTGAGTTTGTCTGCATTTAACAAAATAGATTTTAATTTGAATATTTCATTAATTTAAAAAGCTCTAAGTTTGAATAAAGATGATTTACCTTCAGTTGCTTTGGAAATATCCTCGATTATTTTACTATTATCCGCTTGGTATGGAATGTTTACAGAAAATAAAGCCACAATCTTGGTTGTTTTAATATTTGATATAATTATAATTACAGCACTTTTATTTTTAAAGATATTGGTGTCATTTGTAACAATTCTAGGTGCTATTACCGTGCCATTTATTATGTTAGTTTATTGGGTGTTAATTATGAGGCAACAAAATAATAACCAAGAAAATACAAATGAAAATTATTATTCTTGTTCTGAATGTTATGGTATTGATTGTAAAGAGTGTTGTGGACCAAATTGTTGTGGTCCATTACGTGATGAAATTTGTGGTTACCTAATTTGTCATTGCGTTCTTGGTTGTATTAATGGACTAGTATAAATTTTGTTAGAATTATAAGACAATTAATGATTTTAAAAATAAACACGCTGTTTAATTGTATTTATCAGAGAAGTGGAGTTGCTCAGTTATAGAGCCATGAAGGTCCTAGGACCTTGCAGCCTCGTTCACATTTCACCTTTTGTACCTTATGAATTACTCCTTCATAAATTATTATTTATACAGGTAATCTAGAGAGAACAGTTTAAATACTGATGAAGTTTGACTATAAGTAAGTAATTTAATTTAATTGATTATTTTAGAAATTCAAGAATTGTTCATGTATAAATGTATAAATTCTATGTAGTAAAATATATCTTAAATGTCTATATGAGTGCTAAGATAATAAATGTCCTGCGAATTGACTGGAAATTTTGAAATCAAAACTCATAACAAAGAGAAGTCATACCAAGTTCATTAGATCATTAATGGATTTAATAACTTTAATCTCTAACTTTCGAGAAATTTATGAATGTTTTAGTCAGGGATGAGCAAGATCCTTAACCTTTTGAGAGGAGACCAAAAAATTAGGGGATATAGGGGGCATTTCCTTACACGCAAAAAATACAAGGAGATGACCAAGGTAAAAAAAATTGCCGCCTCGCTTCGCTCTGCGAAAAACTCCTAAAGTACGCTTGAAACCTCAAAAAATTGGAGTAGTCTAAATTTTGCTTCAATTTTAGAGGGTTCTCCTCGAGACCAAAAACTACGGGGTATTTGAGCTATATCCCTTGCCCATCCCTGGTTTTAGTGTATTATTGATATGCAATAAAATTTCAAAAATATTATAAAATGATTTTGTTTAAAATTATCATGTCATTTTTATTCATCTGCTTTAAATAAAGGTAACCTTACAAATAATTTATGTAAACATCTTAATTTTCTACAAGTAAACAAGTTTATCCTTGTCAATTATTGTCAATTTTGACCTATTTATAAATAAAAGAACTGTAAATACAAATGTTGACATGTTTTCGGTGAATTCAATATTTATTAGATGTGATATGCAAGTATATTATTAAATTAAAATAGAAATAACCTGCTATTATAAAAAAATATGTTACACACTTGCTCAATCTTCATTATTAATTAAGCAAATTAGTGTGAATTTTTTGGTAGAAAAATAAGAAAATCTTTTGTAATTGTAACTAAATTTATTTTAATAACATATTTTCATCTTGGTAAGACATATAATTATTGACTATTACAATCATTAATATACTCATTATATTCCTGATTTTCACCATAAAATATTGAATTAGATCAATCATTATGCTTAGATATTGATTATAACCTTATTCAATTATTTTTTATTCAATATTTATTAAATAAATACCAGAATTTTTTTTTGAAATAGTGTTTGAATATTATCTTTTGGTTGTACAGGTACAAATTGTTGGGAGGTGCAGTGTCATGAAATATGATCTAACAAAATTATAATGCAGACTACTTGGAGGCCGCCAACAACAAACAAACTAAGACCAAGGAATATACTGGTTAATTCTAAATTCAATTTAAGAACTGTAATGAAGGAAAAAAGAAGTGAATTAACTCATCCAACTAAAAGTTGTTTAAAGCTTACAACTGAGTGGGTTGGTATAATTGTATGCTTGCTCAGTTTTCTTTATCAATCTTCACAGTTGGTCTCAATTTACTGGAGTGGCAAAACTTCTGTGGAAATAAGAACACAAAGATTCAAATATACTCAATTGCCAGCACTTACTCTATGTATGCCTACCCTTCTCAATATGACCAGCTTTGCTGCGTATTACTTGAAGAATTCAAGCGTTCCAGATCATTTGAAGATCTATGATAGAATAAAATCACTAGAACAAAAAGACCGTACTCTTTGGAATGACACAGATGAAAAAGAGAATGATGATTTGTTTGAGAAAACCTTCAACGCCTTCTTCTATTACAACGTCTCGTTAATTGACATCTTTAACAAGATTAGTATCAAGAATATTAACCTTGATATGAAGTATTTGGAATATATATCCGCATTTGACATTAATGGCAAAATTGGTGGCATTCCTTATCCTGTAATCAAGGAATCTATTGTAAGCCTACCTGTTCCAAGAAAATGCTTTACGTTATTTAGTGACCTAGATGGTCAATTTAAAAATAGCACTTGGAATGTTTGGCAAATCTCATTAACATTTGATCCAGACAAATTGATTCTACCAAAGTCACAAAAAGATTATTTGGTCATGGCACTACACTCGCCAAACATCTTACCAGATTATACGATGCAGAACCAATTTTATACATTGCAATTGGGTATCGACAACCTGGTCACATATTCAGAGACCCAGACACAATTACTACCCCCGCCTTATGAGACAAATTGCAAAGAATACTCCATCGATAATCTGGGTACACAAGATATGAGAAGTGATTGCATTAACAAATGTATCATCGATAAGATCGAGGACAAGTTCAAAATAGGCTGCATTTGGCCAGTAAGAAATTGGAGATTGACCCGTTTGGAAAATATGTTTAATTATTTGAACAGGTCAATCTGCGATAAAAATAGGGGTGACCTAGATTATTCAAAGATATCCGTTAATGCAATAATGTTTATACCAGAGTGTCAGCAAATGTGTCGAAGTAATTGTTTGGAGAAATTATATACTTTTGACATTCGAACTCAACCTGACTGGAGAAGAACAGGTGGCACCTTTTTCACTATTTCAATTGAGCATAGTAGATTTTCAGACCAATTCATAGAGCATAAGCCAATTATGGATTGGATTACCCTGGTCTCAAATATGGGAGGACTGCTAGGAATGTGGTTGGGGTTTAGTATACTTTTCGTTTGCAATGAAATTTTCAAAATAATTTTAAAGTGATATTGATATTTGTTTATTGTTGTTCTTTAACTTGTTAAAATGTTAATTCTTCTCTGTTTAAATATATACTTGTTTGTTAATGTTAAGAATAAATAAGCAAAAATTTAATTTAAACCCAGCAAATATAATTACTTTAAAATGTAAGTAAAATTGTGACCTTTCCTTGTTTTAAAAATTACCATCGTTATTATACTCATAACGGCTTTGTAACGAATGTTTATCAAAAACCGCCATTGTCTTGGTTATTTAAATATTCATTATAATTGTAATAAAATCTCTTTCATTTATAAAGGTTTAATCAAAAAAATTTTGTCATAAAATTACCTTGCAAAATGTTATGTTAATCCATTTCATGTCAATTAATAATAACCAATAGATTAATAATAATTAAATTAATTTATTTGTAGGAATTATTTTAATATAAAAATGATTTTAGTCGATAAATAGAAATATTAATCATTAAAAAATTACTTGCTAATTAATAATTATACTTATAAACAACAACTTTACATGCAATGTTTGCCTAGAATTAAGTGAATCTTGAGAGATTCATTAATGTACATTTAAATGCATATTCTATTAATAAAAATTTAAAATATAACTTGTTCAATAAAAAAAATTATTTGAAAATATTCTTAAAATTTGGAAACATTTTAAAAATATTTGTGAAAGTCAATTGTTATCAATTTCTTTCAAGGATCTATCATGCAAGTCTTAAATAGTTATGGAAGTTGATCTTTCCAAAAGCTTAACATAGGATCCATCAGTGCAATATCTAACCCTTACCATAGATTTAACATAATATCTATCAATGATATATCTGCTTCCTTTAAATAGTCTATCCTTAATCCCATTCCTCTCTAAAGCATATGGTCCAATGGTCTGTCTCCACGGCATATTAGGTACTGAGTTGGGTACTGGATACGGTTATTTATAACCTGCCCTATGGATATCCCGTAAGGCCAAGGTCCAACAAGTGCCCTGTGTTCAAATTTCAATTTAATCTTTCTTTAATTAACACTTATTTAAATACTGATAAATAGTGTTATCATAAAGGGGTTAATGTATTGGGGATTGACTTTGTTTTAAATATTCAATTCAAATATAAGTTTGGTATTTTACTTATGTACAATATTTTGCTTGTGTATGAGCTGGACATTTAAAATTAAATGTCTACTACATTTTTTAAATATTTTTAAATAATTGTGATTTTAGTACCGATATATTTTACTGCCGCAAATAGTTCAAATGTTACAATTTAGATAGCTACCATATTTAATCTTTGAAAGTCATCCGTATAAGAGTTTGTGACGAAATTTAATTTTATAATCGATAATAATTATTATAATAGTTTTGTGTATTTTGATATATATTTTTTATCTGGGTTAATGACTCATTATAAATATTCTATTTGATTGACTTCATAGTAAACATAAGCTTAAGTTTTTAGTTTACTAGAACATTCATTCAAAATACAGACTCATTTTCCATATTTAATCATTTTAATCAAGAAATGTGGTATCATTATTGACATTTATTAATTAGCCTAAATGAATAAAGATACTTAGCTTTATAATACATTACAATGTGACTTAATAAATTAATACAATTCTCTTTGATTAATTTATTTATAGACATAATTGACTCTAGCTAATTAAAACTGTTCATTATTTGAAAAATATAGAAAGAATAAAATATTTTGATTCAATATCAATTTCAAACTTGATATTTCAAATATATTGTTTATGAAGTTTATATTTTGAAATTTAAATGGATGCTACATTATTTAAAAGTTTTTTATATAATGAAGATTCTAGCACGATAAATTTTAATAACACAAATAGCACGGTGATCAATATATTGCCATTTCAACAGCAGCCATATATAATGTTTCAAAGTAATCCATATGAAAAATGGTCCGGGCCACTAGTATCTATTGTCGAACAGTTTGCAAGGCAAACAAAATCTAGGTAATAAATGAGATTGCAATTTTAAAAATTAAAATTTATGTTAAATATTTAGTTTAAGAATATTGCCACCTGCAAGCATTGCTGAAACACTGGACTTTTATGCTGATGAAAATATGGATCCATTTAATCGTCCAGATATTATATTAGCAGCTGTACCAAGCACAATTTATTACCGATTAATTATGGAAAACGACATTCTTAATGAATGGCTACAACCGACACAATTTGTTACTATCAGGCATTCAGACTGTATTTTAGCCAAGACTCAGAGTGGTGAGTTTACTTGTTAATTTTTTCATTAGTATTTTTTGTTCGAAATTGTATTAAGAGGGACTAGGAATACCTTCGATAATTACTACCTTGCAGTTTTTATGTATTGCATTTTAGTTATGTGAGTTATGCCAACAATTAATAGGTAATTAGACTTGATCATTTTAAAAGATGAAAATGTTTGGGATTTACTTTTTCAACTTTTCGGAGACTAATTTCTTTCATCACTATTTGTAATAAAGCTAGTTGCGTTTTAAAATTCTTCCATTTGCCAAATAGTCTCGTAGTGAAAGACTTGCCTCGCACATTTATCTTTGAAATCGTTGTTTAATCACATTAGAGCAGGGGTGCGGGAGGTACCCCACCTCAGGGGGAGTCTTTCGAACCAAAAAATAAGGGGGGTATAGGGGATATTTTTTCTAACTCGCCGCAGAAAAACACAAAGGGCCTCCAAAATTTCAAGGGGGGGGGGGGGTAATGGGGGATAATTTTTCCAAAAAATTTACCACCTCGCCTCGCTCAGCAAAAACTTCGCGTTTGCCTCGCGTTCGCGAGGGGGGCCGATCGACCTCAAATCTAGGGGAATCTCGTCGGAACCAAAAACTAGGGGGGTATTTGGGCTATACCCCCTTCCGCACCCCTGTATTAGAGTGAATTAGGTTACACTACCCACACATTTTATTTACATTGAGTAGAATTCATTTTAAATGAGCGGGACTATCATTAAAAGACTAGGGAACTATTTGTTAAAAGAGAAGAATTTCGAAACGCAATCAGTTATTATACGATTCCTTTATTTTAGCAAAACGTCAATTACTTTATCAATTTCGATGTTTGGATAAAGAAACATACTTGGCCATTTTAACAGCAATTATAATTCTATCACTTATACCAAGTGCACTCAAAAGATCAGCAAAAATATTTCTGCAAATGATATGGTTGAATTTTGCTATCATACTGTCAGATAATTATTCTATCAAAATCAAAAATTATTTTACAAGAATATTATCAGGAGTTTGGTTATTATCATGCACAGTATTTTTATCTGCATTTTCTGGACAAATGAGAGAAAGATTAATTAACCCTACTCCAATTCTAATGATAGACTCATGGTACGATTTATATCAAACAAAGGAACTTCAAATTCAACTATTTAATTTATATGACATGATCGATTATATTAATAAATATCCAGATGATCCGATGGCAAAGGATTTTTCTCTTAGATTAAAAGTGATCGATCTGTTTCCATTAGATGGTCATTATGATATGCTAGCTAATTTTGATTATGAGGGTGTAAAGGAAGGATCGGTGGTTTTAGTACTTCCCAAAGAACTTCTGAAAATGATTACACAAATCGATGCTTTCGATAATTATATCGAAGACATAGACTTCCATATATCGAAAACCTGTGGTGTTTCGCAACCGCTAATTAACCTGCTCAATGTAAAGAGGACAAGTGCTCATTTTATCAAAATATATGATTTGATGTATGTTTTATCAAGGTTTTGATTAACATTGACTGAATAAGAACATATAGAACATTTTTACTTGAATTTTGTGTTTCTTACAATATTTGTTGCACTTCTCAAATGATAATCCTGCAGATCTCAATATAGAGTGATGTGTCTTTACGCTCGCTGTGATTAGAGTTCATTGCATGAAATCACTATATAGAGGCATAACTTTATTTCTATTCTAAATTAACACTATTCCAGGATAAACTTTTAAACTCTATTTTAATTTGTATATTAAAGTTTTTTGCAAGAATATAAATTTTAAGTAATTATTTTCACATAAGAAAAATATATAATTACTTTGTAATAAAGGAAGATTTATGAAGATGAAATCATTAATTTTTAAATTTTATGCAGAATAACTTTGTTTCGAGAGAGTGGCTTATTTGACAACATGGTTAATCGCATAATAAATTTCAAAAATTTGCCAGAATATGATTACAAAATTATATCATTCTTCAACGATATTGACAACATTAACCTTGGTCAATTGAAGGACATTTTTCAATTATATCTAATTGCTACTTCAATTACAATTGTAATATTAATTTTTGAATATTGCATGTCACATTTCTCATTAAAAACTAATTAAATGTTTTTATCAAATTTTTTCTTTAACCTAATACAATCTTATACTCACCTATACTCTTTTAACATGTATGAATTGATTATATTAAACATTCTATCTTTAATTTGCATATTATATAATACATCTATCATATAATCGAGTTCATCAAATCATTTAAACTTATAACCAACTAATCAGGGGTGCGAAGAGGGGGTATACCCAAATACATAATGATTGACATGAAATTAAATAAACATGTTGATTTTTATTTTGACAAAAAACTGTTAAGCCAGGCGTGCGGAAGGTCCACGCTCTTATTGGGGGTCAGTCGGGTAAAAAACTGAGGGATATAGGGGCATTTTCTGATTCCTTTATAAAAAATACAAAGGTAGGACCAGTATAATAATAGATAAGATTAAAATAATTAGCTAGTTAAAACTTATAGTTTAATAAGCTAAATTTTAATTTATATCCAGCAAAAATATTTTATAAAGATCAAATCAACAATTTTATGTCTTATAATAAATTGCCTTGCGAAATATTGTGCTAGTTTATTCATGTTAGTTATGTTTATTCATGCGAATAATTAACAACCAAGAGAATATCTATTAAAATTGTTTGTTTTAATATAAAAATGATTTTAATCGATAAATAGAAAAATCGATTATTAAAAAATTACTTGCTAATTACAGTGCTACCCAGATCTTTCCGTATTATAATGCAAAACTCTATGGAAGCAAAAGCTTATGCAGATATGACTCGTTATTGTAAACAA
>JAQGCS010001622.1:0-13033 GCA_034702105.1 Fuscozetes fuscipes | reverse complement strand
AAGGTCATCATGGGTCATCGAAAAAAATTATTAAATTCCAGATCCCAGTCACAACACAAAGTCTCACTTTGTCCTTTGTTTCACAGAAAAGGAAAACATTTTCCAGCGATTAAAATAAAAGCTAAAAATGATTTACAGAACCAAATATTAATAAAGATTTGAATTCAATTATAAAAATTAAATGCTTTTTGTTATTTAAACATTAAATTAGAATCAAATTCTTATTAATTAATTGAGTGTTAATAAGGGGCTAATTGTTAGACAAATTAAATGAAGTTTTTCAGATTCCAGAAAATTTAAGACTTTCTATAGAATCTAGATATTAAACACACATTATTAATGAACTTGATTTGATAAATTAATAACAATAAAACAAACAAGGCCGTAAAAAAGAATCGAATGATCTTTAAAAGTTTAAAACAAAAAAAATTAGTTTGAAACTCAACAGATGTATGTGGCGTTAATCATGGTAATCATGGTAATCATGGCCAAATTTCTATCTCTTATAAACAAAATTATTACTTTTCTTTGAATTGGATATAAAGACTTGAATTTTAAACGTATCGAAAGATTTAAAAATAAATATATACCATGCACACAATACAATGACACTACCATGACCAAATGCTTTGAATATCATTTCAAACTAATAGTATTTTTTCAAGTTTATCAATTTTGAGTCTCAATTTGATAAAAATAAAATGATTAGCCTGCAGATCTCAAATTCACATTCAATTCAAATAGTTAACAAGTTTCACCATTGTTAATTAGGCGCTTTTGTAACCATCTCAACCCATCCTGTTTATCTAACCCTGATTAGATACTATTCAACAACAAAAAAGGAGGATTTGAATTGACTCAAAATTTAGAGTCAAAAACCATTAGAGAAGAGTGCATTAAAATTCTAATCTAAATTGATCATGCCATTAAACTAGTTTTGAAATCAGCGAATTTTTATTTATTAATTAATTCAATATTTGGATCGCATTTCAAATCGATTGTAAAGAAAATAGAAAACGTGTTGTTATTTGAATTGCAATTCAAACCAATTGTGTTTCTAAACAAAGCGTTTGTCATTGAAATTAATTTTCTTATCCAATAAATCAACGAAACATCTTATGGTAAGTGATATAAAACCAAAAATAAATTTGAATTAAGCGCCAAATTTTTTGAATCTTTTTGGGACAAAAATGTCTTCCATTCAAATGAGTTGAGAAGACGTTTCGCGGAAAAAATGCTAAAATCCCTGTCAGCCCACGTCACTGATGGGCCGTACAATCGATCACACAATACACACAAATGACGTCAAATACTATTCTAGACTTTATTGTTGAAAACAATCGTATTTTGTGAGACAAACAAATAGTAATTGTTTTTAGTAGACGTTGTTTGCATACAATGTCAGTGAAATGAATGACAAGCGTTCGGGGCTTTTGTCAGCTGACTGTTGTTTATCCCTAGATTTAAGAGTATTGGCGATAATTGTTTGGTTTTTTGCGCGTAAAAGCCTTCTGTGATCTCAAAAATTATTGATTTGTTTTGAAACATAATTTTAATCAATAATTAATCGATTCGTTTGAAAATTGATTTAAAATGCGATAAAGCATTGAAAGTATTATAATTTATAATATTTTGTGTTAAGCCGTCTCTTCTCGAAGTGGTTTTTAAGTGGTTTTGATCCCAAGAATTGTAACCCAATTTCGTGGCCGACATTAATCTGTTTATAAACACGTTCTGAAGACAATCCATAAAACATGTGACAAAATCCGGTTTATTAATGATATTCACAATTATTGGCCCAAAATAGGGTTTGAGTCGAGACAGTGGCTAACAATCGATTGATTTTGGCATCACTTTTGATATACAACTCATCCCGTTTTCAATTGATTTCTTCTCATTTGTCTCGTTTACCGATCAGTCGATTGCGACAAATGATTGCAAACCAAGTGTCGGATTAAGCCATGAAATCGTCTTCAGTTCGACCCAATTCTCTCAACACTTGTATTCCAAGAGATATCAAACCTAAGATGATGGCAGAAAAGATGCAGATAACGGCCTCGCCCTCAGCTAAAGCCCCGCTCAGACGCAAAATCAAGACTCCCGGCCGTTGGGACGCAGTTATGATTAAAATCGAAAAGTCGAAGACCTCTAACGATAATAAGATTCATAAGACTGCCATCAAAGGCAAATTCGATTCTTATTGCAATCGGAGTGCTGTCCCAAACGGGTTGATCCCTAAAATTAGTCCATCCGATGAATTATCTGTTGCTATCAATAACAACAATTCTAGTCATTTGAGGCCTTCCACTCCTACTCTCAACTTAGCCTCTTCTCCAACAATGACTAAGAATACTCTCCATTCGATTACATCTAAAGGTATTTAATATTTGAATCTTTCAGAACAGCTCTGAATGCAAACAATACATAAATATAATGTAAATTATGGTATAATTTAATTAATAAAACGGAAAGTAATCTTCAAAAGGTATGTCTTTTCGTAAACTTCTAAATAGGTTTGCATTTGGTTTGCATTACAGTTGATCTCAGTTTTGATTTCTTAACTATTGGTTTGAATAATAGAATGACTTTTAATTGATTTAAATTATTGTCAATTGTAGTGAATATCCCGAAAAGCAAAACCTTTGTTCGTGACTCCAATAGTAATATTACGACCGGAAGTCGAAGTCAACAACCAGTGTCGGCATCTGAACCATCACTACCTGCGACCCCTCTGTCATCGCAGGCACCGCCACTGCCTATGACTGAAAGGAATGGACTGCCAACAAATAGGAGGGATAGAGGTTAGCAAACCTTTTAATTGAAAATATTTGATTTTAGACTTTCGTTTGTATTAATTAACATAATTTTGTACTAAATATATATAATTTATTTATAAATCGGTTCATTAAGTGCTGACTTTCATATAAATGATTTTCTTTTTTCTATCGAAACATTTATTTGAATGTGACGTTACGTTACGCTAACATAAAAATAAAACAGTTGTAAGGCTTCCCCTCAAGGAAATGATTAAATGGCTTGACTTCACAATAACACTCATTAACTCAATCTTAATGTGTAATGACCTCAACTCTTGTTTCAATTTTCTAGCTATAAATAATTGGCTCTAAAATTGAATTAAAATTTTAATTATATAAAACTTTTGTCATTTAATTATAGAGAAAACTTATGACTACTTTATGTTTACTAATTCTATCTAATCACTTAAATTAGAGATAACCGAATAGTTCCTTTACCCCTACAAAATAGGTCTATTCTGTTTCCAAATTTCGGGTTAGCAAGTTAACTACTTCCGGTCCATATTGTTGATTATGTGAGTTGCATGTGAGCAGTTATTAATCTAGTTGGATCATTATTGAAAGTATGGCCAATCCTTTCGAGGGCCACATTCCAATCTTTTGAGGGACTTCTTATTCTTATTGAGAAATAAGTTTTTGTAATGACTTTCCCTTTGGGTATCTCTTTCTTTAAGCATTCTTTTGACATAATTGTTGAGGAATTTCCTAATTTTGTTTAAAAACCAAATATAAAACTGAAAGAGAGGACAACAACTTTGACTTTCTTCTTGAAAGTTTGTTAGAAATGCCTGGATGACTGCCTTGTACTAAATAATTACTTTCGTCAAATAAATGAAATACTTTTATGAATCAAACAAAAATTGTTTGAAAACATTTAGTAATTTTGTGATTGTGTGGTGAACCCGATCCGTGTCCTTGTATTTGAATATTTATGCAATTAATTATATGAAAAAATTGTTGTCAAAAATGATAATAACAAGCATTTGAATTGAATCGAAATATTTATGACAAACACTTACGCCTACACTCAAAACCTCCAATAGTTTCTGTTTGAGCTAACTTTGGTACTTAAATGACTGTTTTGCAGACTATTAGCACAATTTTTTATATTAAGAAAATTTCAAAATGAATAATGTTTTCTAATGTTTCGGTCAACTCGTCTCTCCTTTTCTTATAATAACGAGTCATCGAAGCGTAAAAATTTTTCTTTTATTGTCTGAAGAGTTGCTTATTGTAAATATAGTAAAGATTTAAAGCCATTATTTTAGTTGTGCTCACGTTTGAACCGACAGAGTTTACACCTGCTTTGGCTTTCCATTAGATTCTGTTCTCTATTGCATTGGATTTTTATTTTTTAAGTGTTAAAAACAGGATCTGTTTTAATATGGGATAAGTGGTCTGATCTCACATATTGTTCAAAAGATCGGTTCAGACTCTAAATTGCTTTTTTAATAATAGATTTTTTGCCGGCTTTTAGATCAGAATTCGATAATAATGTCCTCAAAAATTAATTGTTTTGTTGTTATACTTCTATGACTTTTATTGTTTTGTTTTCGAATGATTTGGTTTTAAATTAAATCAAATCGATTTGCGGTCATTCGACAAAATAATGTTTATATAAATAATAATTAAATTTTTAACTCCAAACGCATTGAATGCATCGATCCGTAAATCCGATAGACATAGAGTGTCAACAATTGAGAGTGAATTCAAAGAGAGTTATATCTGATTGTCACTCAAATAAGGCCAATATTGTAGTTCTTCCTCATCGACACAACCATTACATTCATTTGTCACTCTATGTCACTGACAGAGCAGTCGCTGTTTTTAGTCAATAATAGCAAAACAAAAAACGTAGGAATTATTGTAGAATTATATAAAAATTTGAGGCATTCATGCATTAGACCGAGTCTTGAGTCCTCACAATGAGAGCCAACTTTTTTCATATTCTTTTGTGAACTGCAATTAGTTTTAACTCAATTGAAAACAATTTAAGCCCATTATTACGAAAGAGTTATTAAAATAAGTTATTATTATATAAGAGATTTAACATAACTTTTGTGCCACTGATTTATTAAACAGAGTTTGGCTCAAGAATTATGTTTTTATTGTGTTTTAAGTCTGATTGTGTGTGAGATCGGGTTTTCATATACTAAAGTATAAAAAGTTCTTAATCTTAACCTCCAGTTTTAATACTGGTTTTTCACGAAACGTCTGTCAAATGATAGTATTATATCATATGTTAGTTTAAACTGTATTCTCACAAATAGCCTCGAGTGAGACGAAAGGATCGTATTTATAATAATCCAATTTTTTACTATTTGTTATATTTTACCTGTTATTCTGTGCTCACTTGTGCTCCGTTACCCATCAGAATATTTATTGTATTTTTGTTGAGCTCTCTCTTCATATCAGGTATTTTCTCTGGTATTCAATGTTTTTGCGCCACTCATAAGGTCTTAGTTTGTTGTGAGTGAGTCGTGTGCTCTCGGTATTAAAAAGCAGGAAGTTTTCTGTGGTGTAACTCAGAGTAGAGCTCCTTTCAGAGAGAAGCGGCTATTTTTAAACGAATCCGCTTTTCTTTACCTGTGCTTACATTATGTGTACGAATCAGTGTCTCTTAATGTCACCAACCAATGTGTGATTTTATCCTTGGAGTCACAAACACCGAATCAAACAATTTTATGAAGAGTTACTCCCATTTATTAATTGCTTTAAGAATTTTGCTATAATTGCAAAGCTTTACTCGTCTTCGATATGAATAATTGACTACAAGCGTGAAATGGTCTGAATGTGGATTTCATGCCTAGAATATTTCGTGCGTTCGACTCATTTGATACGAAAGTATTGCCACTTCTGGCAGACCCGCAGCTAAATTGTAGGACTTCCAACCCAACTATCGTCTCAATGGTTAGAATATGTTGGAGTCTCGAAAGGACTTAAACCACACCAAACGACTTAACATTGAATATATGCGCCAATCAATGAAATTATTAGAACTTATGGATTGGTAGAAGTGCGCCAACGTTTCCAAACTCATAAAACTTTTGATGAGAGTTTGCAAACAAATATTTGAGTAAATGTGTGTGCAATACATCTCTCTATGAACTACATTTAATTCTTGCAATTTATGTAATGAACAAATGAGTGCATATGAGACCACAACACATGTGGTGGTTGTGTTAGTTTTCAATATTAGAAGAACTAACCCTAAATGGAACTGAATTCTCACCATTCGAGAAGTATTTGATTGGAGAAGCACTTCTGTTGAGCACTTCTCTCTCATAACTATTTAATTTCAGTACTGTTAGAGTGACGCAAATGTGTTGGTTGTGTTACTTTCGATTCAAATTTTTAATTGCTATCATTTTTTCCTCATTTATCGATTTGATATTCGCCAGCAATTTGTGTCAAATCCTTTTTTGAGTGGCTTTGAATACAATTTATGGAGACTCGCGTTATATATAACGGCAATTGTTTTGATTACATAAGTTGAGACTTATTTGGTGACATTCAACTTATATCGAGTTAGCGTTTATTAATATTAATTGTAATAAATTGGAGAATTGCTTCGTCATATGGAGTCGTTTCTCTGTTTATGACTTGGCAAAACTTATTTTTACTCTTGTTATTCACTTCAGTCTGTGTTCTAATATTTCTCTCATAACTATTAATGATATGGTTTTTGTCATTAATTTATTTTATTTGTGATTCGATTGCTTCAAAGTGTAGTTAAATGTTGAATAATGTGGTTAATAGTCATTTTTTCAAACCATTGGAGTAAACGTAGTTTTCTATGCTTTTAATGAAATCCTTGATTTTATTGATGAGATTGAAATGCACTGAATATTAAACAAACAAACCGTATGTGACTCCAATCAGAAACCATTTGAGGCATTCATTTATTGAAAAATATTATACCAAAAGAAATGAGAGTTAAATGGAATCGCAATTTAGACGGCATTCGACCACTTATTACAGTTCCAGAAACTGATGTCTTATCTAATGGCAAATTGGAACAAGTGGTCAATTGTGACCATAAATCTTCTTTTACTGATTTGAACGAAAATCAAACAAACAATGAATCGGAAGTGCCGGCAAAAGATGCTAATCTATCCACAAACTTTTCAGTGACTGTCCAAATGTGTGAAAGTCCCAGTCCATCCTCTGCTTCAATGAGCTCAAAGCGTAGTGACAAATCTAAAGCTCGAATCTCGAGTTTATTCGGTTTGTTTAAAGTTAAGGATAAAGTCATAAATGACAACAACAGTGAGGACTGTATCAGTAACTTCAGTGAATTGTCCGGCGCTACCATCCCTTCGTTGATTAGTCCTTCCATTGGGAAAAGAAAGTCAAACTACGGTTCAAGAGATTCGCTTCTACCAAATGATAGTCGAATCGGTTTCGAAGCGGACACTCGTCGCCGCCGTAGAGCTAACAGTCTGTTGGCTCGAACTTCATTGAGGAAGTCGTGGCAACAGTTGAATATAACCAATAAACTACCCGTTGGTACCACTTATATCATAACAAAAGACAGACTTTCAAACCATTGTATAATCACAAGTCATTCCCCGCAATCAGTTCTACATAATTCCTCAGAACAGCATTTATTGAGTCGAGGCTCTCAAATAAGAGCAAAAACTGATGCATCGCCTGAAGTCAGATCTAATTCTGAAAATGTATCAAAAATGTTAGCAGAAGAAGGAACTGCCGAAACTAAAGTGAATAGAACCGGCTCTGAGTATAATCCTATTCCCTCTTCAGTTCTAAAAAATGACTGCAAAGATATGCAAAACAATTCGCAAATTGTTATGCAAACAGATGTGCAAACAGTCAAATGCAAAACCAATTGTATCTCAGAGTCAGATCTGAATGAGAAAAATAGTTGCGGTTGTGATGAAGTCGATAATAGAGTTCAAAGTGTTGTTAATTCGATAGATTCCGAACACATTTTGCTAAACAACTCAAAAATTGTTTTTGACCCAAAAAACAACTTTAAATCATTAAAAAATGAGCCAAAACTCGAATCAGATAAAACTGATGCTCATAAAGCTACTAATGCTTCCAAAAATGGTGTCCAACACACAAATTGTGTCAATCAGGATAATGGCATTGAATTAGTTACAGATCCAGTTAGCTCTGAAACGGCGGTCACAAAAGCCGATGAAACAACGCAAACCACACCTCATTTATGTAAAAATCGAAAGTTAGATAGACTCAATCCAAATGATTTGAATCTCAAAAACACATCTAATGATAGCAAACATTTGCCAAATGAGTTGAGTCTAACAAATGAGCCATTTTTGCAGTCATCTGATACTCTCATTACATGCGATTCTGATGTCTCTCCAATTAATAGTTCGCCAAATGATATAATTAAAGTGAAAGTGAAGAAAAATCAATTGCCTGAGTCTGAGGTGGTTTGTTTCAGTACCCAAATAGTGTCGTTGCCTTCCACTGTCTCGACCACAACCATTGGTAATGAGTGCAATAATGACAAAGCAGTTGTACTGACTTTCATAAACGATGAGCCGATGACGAGCAGAGACACAACTATTGACAACGAGAATGTCAAAAGTGATATATTTGTTAAGTCGACACCAATTCAGGGAATACTTAGAGTCAGGAGTAGAGAGTCTAACAGTGAAGACAACTCTTCAAACAGTTTGACGAAAACAAATGAAGTGAACGCCAAAAGTCGGAAGAAAGTGCACTTCGCTGACAATTGTTCACAAAATAGAAACTCAAGTCATGGTCGGAGCCGAACAGTCAAAACTCGACATTACAGTTCATTGGGTACAATACGTACCATACGTACGAACCTATAGTTGCAAAAAAGGCTTCTTCTCGACCCTATTAGTGCTCATAAATAATAAATTAACGCCAACTCTGCAAACACTCGTTCTGTCCCTTAATTTATTTATTGATTTCTATATTTGTTTGTTTTGATGGTTCTCTGACTGTTGGAAAGGTTGTCCCACTTTTGGTGTAAACTCCATATTAACGTTTAATATAAAAAGTTGAATAACCGCCTCTACCTGTGCCCGAACTATAAAACTACATAACTGTCGACCACAAGGTTATTAAGACGTTTCGTATTATATCCTATCAGTTCTTCAGCTCAAAACTGATGCAAACCTATAACAAAAAACACTCGAATGACTAAAAAAGCATTTATTTAACTAACATTCAAACTAATGAACTGAATAACAAAATAAATCTAAACTGAATTTGCATTTTATGGCTTAACTTAAGATTAGTTGCATTCGAAGCATAAAAATTCAAATTAATTGCAATGGTTTTAACCTTTAATGCAGGCGTCGTCGCATCCATTGATAAAAAGCCATCCAATCGAAGGCCAGTTCACACGAATGCCACCGGTTCCTCACTAGCAGCCAAACGGACGACAAACACCAAAATTGGCGCATCCAATGTTAATCCTTCCAAAAGAGAGATCCGTTCCACACAATCTGAAGACAAACAACAAATTCATAAATTAACGCAATTGTGTGAATCGAAGACAAAACAATTGAAAAATTTTGACATAAATCAGAATTATATGAGACTTGCGTTCGACTCATTATCGGTTGTTATCCAACATCTTATAGAACAGGTTTTGCATCACTTATTAGTTTAACTGATTATTTGCCTAATCTTTGTTTTATATCTCTATGGCATTGAGTCTATGCTAAAAGTCTTCAATTTGTGTCAAATTATAATTCAAATCAAATTTTTATTTATAGTTCGAACCCTTCGAAACCCCCAAACTTAAGAGCGCACTGAAAAAAGCAAATAAAAGGTGTGAACAGCTTAAAGATGATCTTGGTAAGATTTATTGCCTTCTTGATTTATTGTTTTCTCTGCTTATATTTGTTTTTTCGATTTTGTCTTTTGTTAAAATGATTACAAAACAGATGCAAAAGATGTAGAACTGAATGATATGAGACTTATATTTGAGGAACAGATCAATCATTTGATGAAAGAAAGGGAGAAAAACTTCTCTGATCTAAATCAGGCAAAAGCCAGTCACGAGTCGAGTATTAAAAAACTTAAAGAAATGCATTCTTTTGAAGTGAAAAGAATTGAAGAAATGTTTGAAAAACAACTGTTTTTGAGTCAACAAAACTGTAATCAATTGCTTAATGAGATCGAAGAGAAGACCATTGATTTGAATGAAACTAAACAATTGAAAGATGCGCTCGAATTGAAGACCAAACTAATGGAAGACAATATTATGAACGATAAGGACAAGAAGTTTAAGTATTTATCCGAGAAAAGCAAACAACTGGAACTGGAGGTCGACTCACTGAAGGCCGTTATGGATATGAAAAATGAAAAAATACATTCTTTAGAGCGAAAAATGATTGAAACGCAGGAAAAGATCAACGAATTGCCCGCCGCTAAGGAATCCGCCAAATGTCTCCAACAACAGGTCGAAACTCTTCAGATCACTTTGGATCGAAAGATACATCAATACAATCAGTTGACTCGAGAACACGAAGATCTCAAATCGGAATTTGAAAAAGAAATGCGCGAAAAACGTAGGCTTTCGATGAAAAACGAAGAATTGACTTTTCATTTGAATGAAACTCTAAACGAATCGATCTCTGGAGGACTTAACAATTGTACAAATTTGGACCTCTTCGATGGTTACCGCTTTAAAACTCCCGCTCCCGTCAGAATCCTTCATAATGATGACACTCCCGTCAGATCTGTTCATAAGGACGATATTGCTGTCAGAACTCTTCATAACGACGAGACCCCTATCAAAGTGAACCGATCCATTAGTATTAATAGTGGTCAACCGCCTTCGGCCGCTGTGCGAAAGAACCACTCAAGGGTACACCGTTCGGTGTCTGTTAATTCGACGGGTTCTTCGAAATCGTCTCATACAATAAAAGGCTCGCCTTTCCCTCTATGTCTCTCTTCTGGATCTGATTTGGAAAACAACTTTACATCGATTAATGGAATTAACGACGAAGTGTTTGACAGCGGAACCAGTTTTACGGAATACCACCGATTGCCTGAATCTAATAGAAAGTCAGTTAAAGTGAAACGCATAGAAAAGTTGTCCGATGAAACGGCCCCGCAATCTATTTTCGACAGTGGATTCGAGGAAATACAAGGACTCAACTGTTTGCCCAAATAATTTGCCACTTTTTAATCGATGCAACGTTTAATCTAATTTATAGATTGAATAATTAGTTTTGATTTTATTTGAATCTGTGTCCTTTTTTCAAATTCTAAAACTCAAGTCTCTAAACGTCTTTAAATAGTTTTGAATGGTTTAACGCTAAACATATGGAGTGCTTTGCATTACATTTAATTAATGGAAATCAGAGAAAAAAGAGTTCAATTGAATGCAAGGCTAATGAAGACGAACCCATAGTCTAAAAGTTATGAATTAATTTTTATAATTTGGAAACCATTTGTTGCATAATTTTGCGGAATAATATTTACGAGTCTTTGACTGCATTTCCTCGAACTCAATGTTTTAACGGTATTTAAGTATTTGAGAGTAATTATCGTCAATCACTTCAGTTATGAACTTAAACTAAATCTCAAAGTTTTTACGAAATAACTGTAAGAAATGCAGTTTTTGTCACACTTTGTGCTCATTATTGCGATTTGAGTGCCGTTAAGTCCATACTTTGTCTAAAACTTTACGCTTTATTTGTTTTCTTTTTTATATTCCATTATATTTACTAATATTTTAATTCTATTTTTCGAATAATTATTTTCTGTGATCTTTATTTTTCTTGAGTTTAAAATATTTTATGTTATTTACTATAACTAGTCGTTAAATATTGGGTTTTAAGCAAACTGTTGAATACTATATCTATTGTTTTAAATGTTGATTAACATATCGGACACACTATTAGATTGTTATTCAAAGAGAAAGGTTTCCCTCATTTCTCACTTATATTCGGCTATTATTTGGCCTCTATTTTAGTGTAAATAAGAGTCGAGTCAATTGTGAATTATTTGAGCACTCGTTCTATTGAAACGACTGAACGTTTGGTTAATTTGGTTATTCAAGCGATCAGTTCTATAGTATCTGTGATTTAATCTCAAACCGTATATTAATAATGAGATAACTTTTTCCAAATGTATTATAAACTGAATTTGGTCACAAATTTTTTCCTTTTCCCCAAAATTATCTTTAAATCTGATTTAGAGTTAGATTAGAGACTAATGGCTCCAAAAATGTTATAATCGATCAAAAAAACTGATAATTTCCAGATATTTCAGAAAATAATAATCGACTGAATTAACTCTTTATCTGAATTAGTATTCACTTGTTTTGAATGTTTTGATATCTCATTGTTTTTTGATCGAAAGTAACGAAAACTTCGATCGACTGATCGATTCATTTGTAAATTATTTCGATTTATTGCACTCATTAATGATTAAAACAAAACCAAATTTTATGTAAATTTAAAACAATTTCATTAGTTATCGATAATAAAAATTTGGATATCTTTTAGAAAAAAAATTATTATTTTATTTATTTGCAAAACTGATATTTCGGTTTATAGTCACGTTTTAGAACAGAGTGTTCTAGTTCTTATGTACTCAGCAGTCAATTAATAATTTATTGGTAATATTCATATAAAAATTCCTTTACATATATTTGCATGAATTGGATCATCGATTGAATCATTTCAATAAACTTATTAGAAATGAGTTCTCAATTTATTAAGTGATTACCAGACCATAGAATTTATAAGTTATTTAACTATATTCACTGGTTAATACTATTGACCTTGGACTTGGTATACCTCCGAATCACATCATGAGGGTCTTATTGGCGAAATTTATAAAAACTATTTTTAACTATTTGAAGGGTTAGTAACTATTTTACTTTTTTACAATAATTGACTAATTTTAGCTTCATCTGGATAAATTTCTTAGACAACCTTAAGCAACAATATTGATCAGAAAAATGTTTTTATATACTAATATAGGGGCAAATATAATTATTTTCAATTTATAACTCATCAGTATGATATGACAAGATAGAGGAATACCCACTACCGAAAAGTGATCAAATATTTATAGTGATTCAAATTTAATTTGTATTCGTTTTAAGAAGCCACTTTGACTAAAATGGCGGTAACAATGACCTAATTTATAATTAGTCACAAGTGAAACAAAAAAGTTTGATAAATTTGCGATTTTACCATTAATTAAGCTGGAATATAAATAACTATTTG
>JAQGCS010001621.1:0-13041 GCA_034702105.1 Fuscozetes fuscipes | reverse complement strand
GAAACTTGTCGAATATCATCACAAGATAGTGATTTGTTTAAATTGTGATCAAGTAAGAATAAGTTTCTTATCATTGATTAAATATGAGTTCTCACAATTACCAAAATTTGAATGATGAAAAATTTTTTATTGATTTTCAAACAGTTTTTATTAGAATTTAAGTCAGATTTTCCATATGTCATACCCCCGTGTAAACTTCAAAATATAGTTATTTTATAAAAGATTTAGTATTTTTACATGTTAAATTCACGGTAGATAACACGCAGGAGCAATTTCTGCTACAAACCCTCTAAATTTATTAGATAACCAACGGGGTATCTACAGGATTTTAGGGTAAGTAAAAGCTTATTTTAAGTTTTGTTTTTGTAACTACCATGGCACTTGAGAATTCGTTTATAAAAGAGAGTTTTTAATCAATGTTTCATTTAATGTAAAATTGTGTTCATTTCAGTAAAAATATTATTGATTTTCAAACAGTTTTTATTCGAATTTAAGTCAGATTTTGCATAATTTTGAAATTTCTAATTTGTTTTGTTAATTAAGTAATTTTTAGTAGAATCGAGTGTTTCTAAGAAATAATTGATTCATTAAAAATAAATATTGTTTAATACAACAATTTTTTCCAAAAATCCCTGAAGATGTTTATTTCAATGGAACCTGGATAAAATCTTTAGTTCATAGGACTTCAGGGATTAAATAATTTCATTTCAATGTTTTTGAATAAAATTTGGTTTATTTACAAATTGATAATGAATTGAATTTTTATATTAACTTTGAATTTATATTCGAGTCTTTGGTTTATTGTATTTCTTAGAATATTAGTCTTTAAGACGTCTTGATATCAATTTTCAATTTGTTTTATTTTTGGGCTTAAACTCATACTTTTTGAATGTTACAAATCCAATAATAGCGACATCGGCAGCAAAAATCAAGACTAGAAGGAGAAACATCACTATGAGTGGAAGTGGGGATGAGGTGGTCATTAATATTGAGGGTCGAGGATCTGGTTGCGGCCCATGAATGGCTGAATAACAGCTAAACAAATCTTCAATAGAAGTACTTTCAAAAGTCTGGCGAAAAATAGAAACACACTTTAAATAAGATAAAAATTATTAAAAGTCTTACCAGAATCTCATCAGGGGAAACCACCAAGTGCATACTATAGCCGAATTGCTTCCAATCATCCTGTAAAGCGACAGAATAACTTACTCTATAAAGCTTTGGTGCTTCAGAATTAGTAGCGATTGCCATAATATACAGCTTTTCCTCATCAACTTTTCCATAAGAGAATACACCATAGATTTTCTTGAACTTATTGACGTATTCAACTGTTTCAAATCGCGAATTATCTTGAATGAGGAGCAAGGGTTTAGTGAAGAATGTGAAGGCTTCGTTTGTATTGTACAGATAAGTGTCGTTTATTACCGCCAGGAAAAACGAGGGGTACATATGAGTTGAGGGGTTATGTGCGATATGTTTATTCTCGACATCTGGTCGATCATGTAATTGAAGGAAAGCAACGCCATCGAGGGTTTGGTAGTTTCCTAATTTTTGCATTGACACAGGTGTTGGGCTCGGTTGAAGAGGATATAACTTATTGAAGTAAAACTCTACGGCATCGAATGGGTATTCCATTAGTCCTTCATATTGTGGCAAATGGTTTATGGCTACCAATGGAGCGAACGGACCGATCTCTTTCTCAAACACTCTGTAAATGACACTTCTGTTAAAAAATTTGAAGTAATGCCATTTGGGTTTTCCCATTAGAATCACTCTGTATTTGACTTCATTTAGTGAATGCATTGAAGAATATCGAAAAGAATATCCGACCACTCTTTCGGTCGTATCTATTGATCATATTTTAAGTAAATATTTAATAAATGGCTGAATGTTTCAAAAGTATAATCATTTTAAATGAATTCATTTGTTTACCAAATATGTCGTTCAGTAGTTCTGAGATTTGTTTGTCTAAAGCAAATCCATTTTCGTATTGTTTGTCTTCTTTTGGAATATATCTATAAAATTGTTGTTCAGTTTGGAAGTAAACATATTCTCCGATATTAAAAGCACTGAACCCGAAGACTGGTTCCGAAGTTTCGTGAGGTCTGCATATTCTTCGCAACGGATTTTGTATTGAGACCAACGAATCACTCATTACAGACGACATACTATTCTCAGTGCAATTCATTAATTCAAGCAATACTCGATTTAATGGAATCGTGAACTAAAAGTGAAATTTTAGTTAGTTAGTTTTATCCAAGGTCATATAATAGTTAAAAACTTACATGAACCTCGGGCCCTGTATACAATTGACCATCTACTTTAACCTTAAGACCTTGCGGGTTTCTTTTATATGCTACCCAACCGATGGGTTTATAATAGAAGACATCGTTGTAATTGAAGTTTTTGTCCTCAGATACGATGTGTACGATTTTATGTTTTATGTTATCTGTTCTTGGCTTAAGTACTACCATTAGAAGTGCAACAACTCTTTGAATTTCAAATGTATGCCTATCGAAGGCGTGGTATAGAATGTTATAATCAACTGATGAGTAATTGCTGAAGATTACTAAATTGTTGGCAAAAGACACATGTAATCTATCAAGCTTATCATGAAAATACGGCTCGACAATATATTTACAACGAGCCTCCAAATCAACAAGGTGTTTATGGTTTTTAGGATAGGCTTTAAAACCTGCCGGAGTGTTGATAAATGGATAGATAGCATACTTCGGATTTTTTCCGCGAGTGATGCCTCCAATACATGTGGTGTGCAGCTTCCATTGAAGGTTTGGATCTACCGGGCAATCGAACTTATGCGCAGGACCATATTTGTCACAGCCCTCAGGAAGCGTTAATGTGAATCCGGAAACTACTTCACTGATATCTATGTTAAAGAATATAATTAAAACTTCTCATTTAAATTAATTCATTGAATATTAACTGAAATATTGGGCCAAAATGTTTGTCGCATAAGAATCGTAGCGAATATTCATTACTTTGTGTTTATATTCCTCAATGGATTCTTTTGTTGAGCTCAGGGCAGAGTATCGCCAGAATTTGGCGTCTTTTTGAAAGTATATGTCATCCCTTAAACTGAATATACTGTCGAACTCCTTATGAAAACAGAAATAATTGGGAGCGAAAGTGTCTACTTGTAAGGCAATGGCATTCGGACAACGAAGTAATTTCAAAATTGTTAGGTCCTGGGTAGTCACTCTTGGTAATGCAGAATCATTGAGGAAGGGGGCATTGAAGATATTATACCGTGAAAACAATGCAGAGTTTAGAGGTTGTGATGGTTTACAAGGATTTGAAGCACAACTGAAATGATACTGAACTGCATTTATGGCAATCGGAACGACTATTTTGGTTTCGCGTTTTGGTATATCTAGTGATGATCCGAGTCTTATTAGGGAACGGTGTGATTGAAGTATATCTGACTCAATGTTATTCCGTTCGTACAGACTGAAGATTATTTCGAGCACTTTGTCGGCGTTGTTTAATAAGTTAGCTTGGCAGATGTAGAACTGACTCAACTCAAGTACACTTGAGTTCTTATTTCCATGTCGATATAAAGCATTCCAGCCTGCTAACACTGATTTGTCACAGTCGAGTAACGTTTTCTGTTCATCGTATACAAGATCCAATTGGAACTGACAAAAGCGAGTGACCTCTGCCTTCAGTGTGGGCTCAT
Source organism: Fuscozetes fuscipes (assembly GCA_034702105.1). Lineage (NCBI taxonomy): Eukaryota > Metazoa > Arthropoda > Arachnida > Sarcoptiformes > Ceratozetidae > Fuscozetes > Fuscozetes fuscipes. Next base: position 9,344 of record JAQGCS010001621.1, on the reverse strand, counting down.
CGTCAGGAAGAATATATATATTATAGTTGTCATAAGACATGGGCACAACCTTCCAATCTATGGATTCATTGATAAGCCATTTGTTTCTTTATTAATAAAATCCCATTACCTGCCGATCCGTTTTCGTGGCCATAGAAACAGACATAAGTTGTGTAGGCGTATACTTGGTGAAGGTAACAAACATTGATGGTCTCGTTATCAATGCAAAGGTCATTGTAGTCGTATTGATAGTCAAATGCATATATCGGCTGATATTTACCTATAAATTAATACAAATGTTTTAAAATGGAAAACATTTGCAAAGAATTACTTAAGTGATTGTAGAGATTGTCCTCGAATTCAATCATTCTTGCGGTTGTCTTCCAGGGATGTCCAAGAGTTGTGCCCTCATTAAAACGGGTGGCATTCATTCGCCAGATTTTTCCCGATGTTGTTTTGAGAAATGTGTCGCCGCTCAGCATAAAAGCGCTGTCGAAGTCTTCCGTTTGAGTGCATATGTTCTCAAATTGAGTCGAAATCGAAAGACTGACCAAAAGTAATATCGATATAACACTTATATGAATTGCCATCAATTAGCTTATTATTTGTTTGAAGAGATTTTTTAACAAATTTCAGAACAGAATCAAAGCAATGAAAAGATTTGTAACCAAAGTCAGAATCGAATGCATTTCATTTGAAATAATAAATGATTTTTTAGTAAAACAACTGATTCTTATAAAATTTTCCTTCAAATAAATAGTCGCGAGATTTTGGTTTCATTATTAAATAATTTTATTTTATTTAATATTATGTTTTTGAGTAAAATGTAGTTTATTTGCAAATTGAAATTTCAGAACAGAATCAAATCAATGGATAGAATTGTAGCGAAAGTCAGAATCAATTATATTTCAGTTGTAATAATAAATGATTTTATAGTAGTCTTATAAAAGTTAGCGTTAAATAAATAGTCGCGAGATTTTGATCTCATTGATAAATAATTATATTTCATTGACATTCTTAGACGAATTAAAATAAAGTAAATTTTAAAATTAATTAACATTCTTCAAATGTTTTCACATTAGTAGATCAGATTTCTTAATTCAATTAAATATTCAATGAATTCGAATTTTGTTTTTATATCAAATATTTATTTATTCACGAAATTTGTTTTTAATGTTAATGAAGTATAAACCGTCGATAAATGATTTGAGTAGTGCTGTCAAAAATAGTAATTATCTTTTTTCAGGAATATTTCTAGAAATTATTTCTAGTGACAAAGTTTCTAATTTACTGGAAGCCCATATTAAAATTGTAGTAGGTTGGCCAAGTTGTTTAAAATTTTGCTGTTTTGCTATTTAAATTATTTTAGAAAGGGTATTTGTGCTTTTTTCTCATGGAGAGTTTAAAACATTTTCAAGGTCAACGAATTTTTTTTTTAAATCGTCCTTGACCTTAATTACGTTTCAAAACATTTTAGTTATGATTAAAGACGAGGAAAAAACTTATTTATTTTGATTTAATTGTTTCGCTTGCGGTCAGAGTTTGACCGTTGGGTTCCATTTGTTTTGTTTAATGAATCGAAACCGCAGTTTATATTCAATGTTTTTTTAATCAAATTATTGATAATTTTGCTAAAAATAAACATAACTTATAATATTTATTGTTAGGCACCTTGATCCATACTATTCTGTTTCTATTTTTATCTGATTTTACAATGTTTTTCAGGCTATATAATACATAAATTAATTTACAAAACGTAACTTTCATATTTCGAAAAATTTTCTCACTCGAGAAGCGAAAAATCATCTTCGAGAAAGTTTCTATAAATATTTTTTGAGAAACATTCTAAGAAACATCATTTTTCCAAACACTAGATTTGAGTCACTATTCAAGTGTTAATCGAAGTGATAATTGTTCCCTAATTGTTATTATTATTTTGAATAATGAACTCATTTGGCGTCAGTTATGAAGAGTCGATTGAAAAAGAGAAATGAATTTTTGATTTTTTGCACAAATGAATGAAGAAATGGAGCAAAAAGTGAATGCTTTGAATGCGGGCTAAAACTTAATTGAACTCAATATTCAAACCCAATCACTAAACGTTTGTTTTTAAGCCTCAGATAATTGACTTCAAAATTATAATCACAAATATTTTGAACACTAGTTTGTTCAGTTTATTCACTCAAATGAAGCTATTTTTTACAATTTTTACCTACTTTCTACTGGTAAAAGTAAGCTACTCGTTTTCACTTTTATATGAAAGTCGTGCAAAATATTCAACTTGACAAATTAATTGGTTAATTTACTTCTTTAGGGAAATCACCAAGTTAATAATGGATCAGTTGAGCAAGACACTAATTCAGCTAAAAATTCAACCAAAACCATGATTTTGAATATGAATATTGTTGGCAACAATGTTGAGGTGAACTTCGATCAAAATAATAAATCTATGGTTTCAGTTAACCCTTCGGATAAACCCAAACGAATGGCCGACAAAAAGGACCAGATTCCAGAATTTGGAAGTCTTCTAAATTATCCAGATTACTTACTGGAGGTGGAATCACCGAATACCAGTCACATTTTTAGTCGAAAAATAGACAAACGTTCTGAAGAACTAAATTCAGTGAATGTCGTCAAAGATATAGAAAAAAATAATTTAACGAAATATTTGGAACTTTCAGTGTTTGTTGACTTCAAAGCCTATCGAAACCTACAAACAAACGGATTAATCAAAACCGACGAACAGTTCAATGAATTGATTTTGTGTTATATAAACCAAATTGAAGCCATTTATTCCCACAAATCGTTTGCAACGAATTTTTCCATACATTTGGTTAAAATAGAAATACAAAAAACTGACTTATTTTCCAAAAGCGATGGAAATAGAGATGAGCTGTTGAAACAGTTTTGTGAATACCAAGCACAGATGAATCCTATGTCAGATTCTGATCCAATGCATTGGGATATGGCTCTCCTTCTCACTGGATATGACTTATATGTATTAAGAGATGACAAAACCAAGGATTACAAATCACTCGGTTTGGGTTCAGTCTCTGGGATTTGTACTATCAAAAGGAATTGTGTGATCAGTGAATTCGGGGCAACCAACTCATTGGGAGAGTTATGGCCATCATCTGGTCTGATGTCGACCTGGGCAGCCGCTCATGAAATGGCTCACAAGTAATCAATTCTTGATTCATATAGCAAGTTTCGTTATTATTTTGAGGGTATTTAACACTATTTAACGCGTTTGTGAAATATTTTTTATGCGATAAGGAGAAATATTTACTTATAATGCATTGAAAGCAAGCATAAAGCGAGGTACATTTTTGCTCACCGCATAAGCCGGAATTTGACAAACGTGTCAAATAGTGTAAAATAAGCGCAAAATACTAACGTAATTTGCTATAATAAGTTAATAACTCATTTTTGAATGTAATGTACAAATTATTAAATTGGAAAAAGTTTAGGAATATTACACGACGGCTGGCCCTTCAATATTGAGTGTCCCCGAAATGGGTATTTAATGTCCAGCAGTCGCGGCACAAGAGGAGAGACTAATTGGTCGCAATGTTCTGCACTCAATTTCCGTCAGTCATATACTGATTGTTTGGACAACAAACCAATTATTACAAACACGATGTATGACCACAATAAGTATGATTTAAGACCAGGAGCTCTCTGGGACTCAGATATTCAGTGCAAACTATTCTTAAGTGATAACAAAGCGTTTGAATTTCCCAAAACTAAGGCCAGAATATGCAACGAAACCATACTCTGTTCCACTCCTAACAGAATAGGATTCTTCTCTTCTGGTCCTGCATTAGAGGGAACCGATTGCGGTGACAATAAATGGTGTGTCGACGGAGTCTGTCAGTCGAAAGATATCTCACATTTGATTCGTTATATTTATAATAATTTATAAACAATTTGTTGTAATTTAATGTTTACTTTGGTTTGTTATAAAAAAAATATTCGTTTCATCAGAAAAATAAAACTATTTTTAAAAATATTATTAAATTATTTGTAAATAATTGTCAACTGATTTGACTCCTTATGAGTCGTCGAATGATTCAGATTTGGGTTTCCTGTAAATAGTTTCGGGTTTGCCCTCATTCAGGGCACAGACTCGGCCCACAGTAAACAAATAGGAACTCAACCGATTCAGATATTGAAGAACTGGTAGTTCCAGGCCTTCGTCCAAAAGTGGAACAAGTCTTCGTTCAGCTCTTCTGCAGATGGCTCGAGACATATGAAGTGCTGCACTGGCTTTTCCTCCCGACTACAAAAATCTGGTCATTATTTTTATCACTTAAATCAAAATATAATCACCGGAAGAATGAAGTTCTTGAGCGGCGGTAAGCTCTGGGAATGAGAATCGATATAAAGCTCTAGGTCTATTAAATAATTTCGGTTCCACTTAGTCTTTTCAATCAGCGATGGATTAGATGTTGTCTTCGGAGTCGCGATATTCGACTGCAACTCCTGAAGAATACACTGAATGCGTTCCAACTCTTCGTCAATACTTGCATTAGTGATGTATTCGCGCGCAAAGCCTATACTCGAAGACAACTCGTCAGTAGTTCCGAGGGCTTCAAAAACGGGATCGTCTTTTGGTCGTCTGTCGCCACTACCGAAGAGACCAGAGCTCCCATTATCACCAGTTCTCGTATACACCGGCACTACATTAGCCTTTCGTTGGCCGCCATCTGTCAGTTGTCTTCTGCCGAGTGTTCGCCTTATTAGCGGATAAGTGGTCACTGCGAACAACTTATTGAGGAAAATGCCGTTCCTTTCAATTATTTGTGGCATAAATTTGCGACAAAATTGCATCGAAATTATTGCAGACATTGTTATCACAAAAACTATTATAAAATCCATTATAATATTGACATCACTTCTACTCAAACTCAGTGATAGTCTTAACACTTATGACATAACTTAACATATTATGACTTTTTTGTCATTAATCCCGTTGTAACAAAAAACTAGGTTTAGATCGTTTCCAACTTTTTTTAGATAATTAGATGTCTTTAATGATTCACTGATTTTAATTGCGATAATTATTTACAAAAAACCCATTAAATTACGAAATGTTTTGACTCATTGTTTGTGTATTTCATTCATAGAAAACGTAAGCATTACTACAAATAAGTGTACTGCGAATAAAGCGCTCAAATTAAAAGTTTTAATTTGATTAAAAGGATATTCCCATAAAGATAAAGCGTTCTGGGTAAAATTGCACTCAAAATAACTTGGATATTATGAAATAGTAATATGTAAGCAAAAACATGATTTGTCAGAATTTTAAATAAATTTCTGTAATTTTAATTAATTAAAAGTTGTTATCAAATGTGAAGTTAGGATAAATTCAATGTTTTTGAGTAAAATTTATTTTATTTGCAAATTTAAAACAAATTGAAATTTTATATTATCTCTGAATTCATATTATATTCGAGTTTTGGTTTATTGTGTTTCTGAAGATCTTCTCCTTTAAGACTTATTATATCATTTTTGAATTTGATCTTATTTTTTGGGTTTAAACTCATACTTTTTGAATGTTATAAACCCAATAATAATCACATCGACAATAAGGATAACAATGAGACCAAGGAATATGAATATAATGGGAGCAGAAGATGATATGGACGCAGACATTGAGATTCGATTAGTTTTAATCGATCTACGAATGGTTCGACATTTAAACATATCTTCAATAGAAGTGCTTTCAAAAGTCTGGCCAAAAATAGAAACATACTTTAAAATTATCGGTATAAATTATGAAAAGTCTTACCAGAATCTCATCAGGGGAAACCAAATAGTGGATACTATAGCCTACTCGTTGGAAATCAGATTCCTGTAAAGGTTCAGAATAACTTACTCGATAAACCTTTGGTACTTCAGAATTAGTAGCGATTGCCATAATATACAACTTTTCTTCATCAGCCTTTCCATAAGAGAACACACCATAGATTTTCTTAAACTTATTATCGTAAATGAATGGTTCAAACTCCGCATTATCTTGAATGAGGAGCAAGGGTTTAGTGAAGAATGTGTAGCCTTGGTTTGTATTGTACAGATAAGTGTTGTTTGTTACCGCCAAGAAAAACGAGGGATAGAGAAGAGATGTGCTGTCGTGTGCTATATGTTTATTATTGACTTCTGGTCGATCATGTAATTGAAGGAAAGCAACGCCATCGAGGGTTTGGTAGTTGTCCAATCTTTGCATTGACACAGGTGCAGAGTCCGGCTGAAGAGGATCTGACTTATTGAAGTAAAACTCTACGGCACCGAATGGGTATTCCATTGGTCTTTCATTTTGTGGTAAATAGTTTATGGGTACTAATGGAGCGAACGGACCGATCTCTTTCTCAAACACTCTGTAAATGACACTTCTTTTGAGAACTTTGAAGTAATGCCATTTGGGTTTTCCCATTAGAATCACTCTGTATTTGACTTCTTTTATTGAATGCTTCGAAGAATATCGAAAAGAATATCCGACCACTCTTTCGGTCGTATCTATTGATTATATTTTGAGTAAATATTTAATAAATGGCTGAAAGTTTCAAATCATTTGTTTACCAAATAAGTCGTTGAGTAGTTCTGAGATTTGTTTGTCTAAAACGAATCCATTTTCGTATTGTTTGTCTTCTTTTGGAATATATCTATAAAATCGTTGTTCAGTTTGAAAGTAAACATATTCTCCGATATTAAAAGCACTGAATCCGAACACTGGTTCTGTAGTTTCGTGAGGTCTGCATATTCTTCCGGACGGGTTATGTATTGAAACCAACGAATAGCTCATTAAAGAAGTCGTACTATTTTTAGTGCAATTGAATAAGTCATGCAATCCTTGTTCGATAGGATGGGTGTTTGATAGGTCCTAAAAAGCGAATTGTGAGTGCTTACTTCGCAGTATAAAGTTTGTATCATGTTAATTTGAGAGCGCTTACTGAGGCAATCAGGAGAATGTGGTTTAATTTAGTAAGATGAAGACGGTTATACCATTTAATCTTAAGATCTCCAGGATTTCTTTTATATGCTATCCAACCTACGTGTCTGTAATAGAATAGATCCAAGAAATCGAAGCTTTTGTCCTCATCGATGCGATTATAGATATGAGGGCCGACACTACCCTTAATGAACCAGAAGTCCATCTGAAGTTCTACATAAACCCTTTGGTACCCAAAAAATGAATCCTTAATAGAACTCATCAACAGAATCGTGTGATTAACCGATTTGTTGCTATTAGTGAATACCGCTCTGTTGGTGGCCACTGACACATGCCTTCCATTATTTTCTGAGCCATGTTCAATAACCCCACTGACAATTAGTTGGCAGCGTTTATCTAACGAATGTTTATTTGGATTGGCGTAGGAAATGACTTTAAGACCGGCCGGAGTGTTCATAAATGCAATAATTGCATATTTGTTCTTCAGAGTGATGCCTATAATACATGTCAAGTGTAGGATATATTCCTGGTCTGAATCTACGGGACAGTCGTACTTCTGGAGAGAACCATATTTGTCACAGCCTTCAGGAATAGCTAATGTGAATCCGGAAACTATTTCACTGATATCTGTGTTAAGTAATAAAATTAAATAAAATTATTAAATAAATTGTATTTCAATCAACTCATTGAATACTAACTGAAATATTGGGCCAAAAGATGTGTTGTATAAGAATCGTAGCGAATGTTCATTAGTTTGTCCTTATATTCAGGAATCGACTCTTTTGTTGAACTCAAGCCATAGTATCGCCAGAATTTGGCGTCTCTTTGAAAGTATATGTCTTCCCCTAAACTGAATATACTGTCGAACTCCTTATGACTACAGAAATAGTGCGGATCAAAGGTTTCCTTCTGATCGGCGGCAAAACCCGGACACCTCAGTATCTTAGCAATGGTCAGATTCTCACTTAACTCATATGGTTTCCCAGTTTGAGGCTTTATTAAAGAGTTTCATAAGAGTTACTTGATATTTTATTTTTGGTTAGAAGGTCTCACATCCACAGCAAGACTGTACTCGTGTATTGTCTTTGTGTCCAATTGGTCTGTAATGTGGCATTTGTTCAATCCACAGTTTATAATAATGGTGGGCGAGTTCATGAAACCGATGGGTAAGATCAGTCCTATTTTATCTTTGTTGAATAGGTAAACCCGTATAAGATGTGCATAATCCCACCGATCAGGTGGTAATCGCATGTCCTCATCTCCTCCAGGGGTTGTGTAAAGTTTGAAGTTTATGGAAAAGATGAAATCAACAGTGCTCTCATCAAGGACGCGGCACAGGTAGTTTTGATCGAGTATCTCATTATTACCCTTAATATCGTTCCACCCTGTCCAAATATTATTGTCGCAATTGTATCCAAGCTTCTTTGCCTCTTCAAACATGAATATCATCTGATTTCGACACCAGGTCACGACTACATCCAGCAAGGTCTTGTCGACAATTGGTATTATATGGGAGCCGGTCCACGACATGGCCGCTGTTATTCTGGCACTTGGATCTATTTCAAATTAATGTGACTTTCATGGAAAGGGATGCTTACCGTTATTTCCAAATAGATAGCCATAAATACAGACATAAGACAATCTTCCATAGAAAGAGTGCAAGTTACATATACTGGTAAGGTCAGTTGAATTGCAAACGTTGTGAAAACTGTAATGAAAGTCAAATGCAAACATCGATTTACTGCGATCTATAAGTTAGTACAGAATCATTTGAATTAAATATCAAAAACGTTGTAATTCTCACCCATGTTGTTTACATAGTGATCGAGCAAATATTCAAACTGGTAGTCTCTTTCCATTGTCTTATAAAGATGGCCTCGTTTGGTGGCATATTTATACTTAGTTCCGTTCATTCGCCAAATTCTTTCCTTGATTTTGAAGAATGTGACCCCACTCAGCATAAAAATACTGTCGAATTCTTCTGTTTGAGGGCAGATATTGTCGACCGATTCTGTCCAGTCAGCTAGCGGCACATTGTTTTGAGAGCTGACCAGGACAATTAACAAAATTGAACTAACAAAGGATATAATCATTAAATTGAAATTATTTTCACAAAGTTTTGATGCAATCAAATGATAAAAGTTTGAGAGTAAGGGAAATCGCATTAATTTTATATAACTTAAAATTCAGATTTGAAGATGAACCTGTTTAAATTTGATTAAATTGTCTCGTTATTTGTTTATTAATTACAAATTTTATTTTGTTTGCATTTTATTTTGTTGACCACAACTGAATCTTTATTGTAATAAAATGAGAAAATAAATTAGTAAAGACTAAATTGGAATGTATTCGAACGATTACTCTGATAAATTAAATTTGAAAACACCATGATAATCTCCATGATGCATACTTT
>JAQGCS010001620.1:0-13048 GCA_034702105.1 Fuscozetes fuscipes | reverse complement strand
GCCAAATTGGCAAACAAACAAATTTATTTTACATTCAAATAAAAAACAAAATAAATTTATTTTTAAAACGTTTTCATGCATTTAATGTTCGCTACCCCCCCCCCCCCCGTCGTGAAGATTTGGACATGTCCTTGGGTGAATTGAGAGAAGAAAATAATTTGTGGCCATAGATGCAGTCTATTACTTTGAGCTAAAGCTTGTCTTGTTCATGTTGTTGTCCATAAACTTATATTGAAATTGTTTAATAAAATAATGAAATATTCCTATTTTATACAACTTACTTTTATAAAGCTCGCAGGATAAAATTCTTCCTTAAATCTTTCTTCTTTCCTTCAAAATATAATTTGAAATACCTTGAAACTGCCCTTTTACTATTCATATGCCACTAAATTTTTGTATGGTGTGTCTCATTATATAATGTGTTAAATATTTCTGATCTCACGGTCATAGAAATAGCTTCAGATTAAGCCTTTTATTTGTAGGCCAGTGATTACAATTTATACAATTAATTTTTATTGAACAAGTTTACATATTCTGTGCTCTTGCATAGAGACACGTACTGAGTATGGTCTACATAATGAGTGCCTATGAGTGTCAAAGGGTTTTACACACCTATATACAGTAAAGGGCATAATCTATTGTACGACAATGTTAAGTTCAATGGAAGCAAAACTCAATACAGATTAGGCAAGTTATAGTAAACAAGTGGATTATTCAAAGATTTATATTAGGCAAAGTTATGCAGGATGTGATTGAGCGTTGAGCAGTGACAAAAATGAATTCACATGAAAAAAGTGTTACATGAAAATATTGCCTTTGAATTACAGTTAATTTTAGTTAAAGCCCTACATATTTATGAACTAAATGTTAAATATTTGTAAATCAATTGAAATGGATTTCAGGTTTCGTCAGGGATTCCGAAATGCGTTTTGCTGTACGTGTCTCAGAGAAGACGAGAGCCGCCGATTCGAGGAACAGCGATATCATGGCGCTCCTCGATATAGTTGTGCGTCGGAGGCCTGTCCTACAGATATGAGAGTTCGGTATAACGGAAACGGGAATATAAGTTTACATACAGTGACTGAAACACTGCACACAAATAGTGCCACTTCTGGTCCATCATCTCTTCAGCCAAAGTTTGCGTTTAGAACAGAAATGCTGTGATTGTAGGACAGGTATTGTCTTATCATTTGTTTCAATTAATCTCCAATTCATTGATAGTTTTGTTAAGAAGTTTAGTCACAATCCGTTTATTGATTTATTTTACATAAAGTAGAAAATATATATTGAAATATATAATTGTTATTCGAATAAACACTGTTTTAGTGTAATTGTGTGTACTATCGCTCAGTCAGTGTTTCCAATGTATAAAAAATTGATGTCATTTATTATTAATAATTGTAATAAAAGTACATTTAGTTTAGCGCCAAAACATTTTCTAATTTGTGACAATCAGTCTTTGAAAGGCTTCCAAACTTTTGGTTCGAGTTCTTTGTAATCATGCCTTTTGTGATGCGTTAATAAAGCTTCAAAAATATCGAGCTTGTTTTTCATACAAAACTGCACTTCCATGTCAACATTTTAGATTTATATTAGCCAAGGCCAACACTCATTTATTCTCCTCATTGAGTTATCAAAATAGTAATATTGTGCCAAATTGTCAAACAAACAAATTTATTAGACATTCAAATAAAAAACAAAATAAATTTATGTTTAAAACGTTTTCATGCATTTAATGTTCGCAATTAAAAAATGAATTTCATATTTATTAAAAACCGATCAAAACTTTATACAAAAATTTGAAGCTCTGTCTCGAAATTCGGGTCTTGTTTTTGATCCTTTGAGAGACAACCCTTTCCTTTGGATTTGTCATTAATTTGTCTCATTTTGGGAACTTTTGGAATATCGTAATCGTATTCAAATTCCGGTGAATTCCTCAAAGGCCTAACTGATAGAATAGCTTTTGCTCTCAACGAGTTGATGGGCACAGGTATACCAGAAGGTACCAAATCATAATCAATAAGTGGATCTTTTTTGTCTGTTGGAAGCGATTGATTTAGTTTTGAATTCATATTCACGTAGTCATGACTTATGACTCTCGACGTCGAATCGCTTCTCAAACGATAGGCTTCGGAACTGATCTTTTGCTTTGAATTTTCTACAGTAGAGTTCAAAAAACGCTTTAACTCAAAATATTTCATAAATAACATTAAGTCAATGATGGCCTCAAAGTTCATAAATTATAGTTTGAAATCTACTATAATGATCTAGTTCAAATATTCTTAAAGCAATCCAACTGTAATTTTGTAAACCAGTTTTACTAAAATATATAATAATTGTGGTCATCACTGATTGATTAGATTTACCATTAGTTGAGTTGTATGAATGATTTTGATGGAACTGGGTCACATTATGAGTTAGACTCTGTTGTTCTTCAAATTCATTACTCGTTTTCTTATCGTTTTGATAGTTATAATAAATGCTATGATTTAAGTCAGTCATCATTTCAATCGATTCATTTGCTTTATTTGGTTTACTAATTGAAGTGACAGTCAAAGGTCTGGGCGGAGGAGCCGGACGTTTACTACTAGTGATTGGTTTGTGCGTTAAATCCGATTGTTTGTCAACTAATGAAATGACTTTTGTTTTCAGTCTTTTATAGTAATTATTTTGATTACATCGACGATTAAGTCTACTATTGCTCGCAATCGAAGACTTAACCGATTTTGTCGACTTATTATTGGCATCAATTGGATTGCCATTAGTGCCACTCCAAGACGAACCTTTATCCAAACCAATCAATCAATTATAAGTACCAATTATTCACAAATAAATTAAGCTTATTAATAATAATAAACATGGTAATTTATAGACAAATATGTAGTGTAAATGACTTACTGGTGCTACTCATTGAACTTAAAGAATCCGAACAAAAGAGTTGATTCAATGAAAGCAATTCAAGTCTTTCGTGAAGTGTTTGCTTCAAAATAATAATTAACTCATTAGTGCATTGAATTTAAATTATAATCGATTGTGTGATTAGAAGTGTGATTACCTTTAAATTATTGTCATTCAGTTTATTATCGAGTTTTGAAGTCAAATAATATCTCAAATCATTAAAATTTAGAGAATTTTTATTGTTTTCCAATAGTTTATGTTTGCGACCGATTTCACAAAGAGTTTTGATTTGAGTGAGAGATTCGTGAAGTTCTTTGGACTCATTGGCGTCCAAAACATTGCAATACTTTTTATGCCATTTGTCGAAAAGAGTCTCAAACTTTTCGAAAGAGAGACCTTCTTTGAAGACCTCAATAATATCGATCAACTCTTTTTGAATATCATTGAAATCGTATGAGTTTTGCGCTTTGATTGCAAAATCATCAAAATTATTGACAATTTTGGTAATATTTGTATCGCTTGTATCGCTTGGAGCTGACATAGTTTGGGGACCGACAGCAACGGCAGAGTCACTATCACTCGAATCAGATATCGATTGGCGTTTTGTCATATCTTTAAAATGGAATTCATTTATCAACTCTTGTTTGTCATATTCTTCGGAAACAACATTTGATTCTTTCGATTCATCTCTGGTTTTATTGTTATTTTTATTTTTGACGCCAAACTCTTCGCGTCGTTTGAGGTCTAATAAATCAGAATAGAGTCTGAGTCCATATAAGTGGTGGTGCGCTGACGACAGCTTCGAGTTTGAATATCGAAAGGTCGTGACATTTCTCTCCAGATCAGCCTTTTCTTGATCTGTGAGTTCCCTTTCATCAACTGGTTTGGAGTCATAAATAATATTTAATGCTTGTGTTTCGCACAGCCTCTCGAAGTCATCTAAGAGGGCTCCGAGATCTGAATAGTTGAAGCGATGGGCCATCTGTGCAGGTGTTAAGTTATCTGAATTGCGTGTCTGACAAGCCTTTAAAGCCAGTGGACAGTGAAGTAATTTAGACGTCAATTCTTTCAGACCATATGCAGCGGCAAAATGCAAGAGAGTGGGCAAATAGCACTCACCTAACAGTAAAGCAATAACATTAGCGACAAAATAATCTCAGCCTCACATTCAGTCACAATTGATTTCTATGCTCTTCATAAGTGTAAGGACTGAGGTCTCATCTGGCAAACCAAATGGACTGGTCATTTCTGATCTCAAGAGACCTTCTACTCAAATATGGCTTATGTTAAGTGCATTAAACATCAATTTAGTTAATAAACAAAAGGCGCATATCGATAAAATAAAGTCATTATGCTCTCTCTCTCTCTCTCTCTCTCTCTCTCTCTCTCTCTCTCTCTCTTCCTCCCTCCCTCCCTCCCTTCCGTCCATTTCTCTGAAATATATTAAATTGAGGCAAAACTCACTGGATTTGTTGTTTTTGGTTACATCGATGTCATTATGGAAAAGAGATCTAAAATTTGGCATTTTGTGATCAAATCGATCGGTCAGTTCTGTGTCCAGTTGGCTGAACGTCGCGTAGCCTAACGTTTGGCACATGAACTCAACGGGAGAGTTGACTGAAGCTAACAAAGAGTGAAGTTCACTCATTTTGGTTTCACATTTGAGTGGACGAGTACCCATGAAGTTCTTGTCGCAAATCAATGAAATATTCATAACTCGCGCCACTCTTAACATATCGTCTGAAAGAAGAAAATAATATTTTTTCATTAATTTATTTATGAGTTTTGGCAGAGGAGTAGAGTCATCCATGAAATTTAGTGCAGAATATTTCTCATAAGAATATTAATTCAATGATTACCAGGTATTGTGAAATACAGAATATACGGGTTCTTCCATTTGACTGTCACCTGATTATCATTACTGCCATCAAAAAGAATATCGATTTGTTGTTTCTCAACGATAGGACTGTCCAAAAGAATGAATACCTTTCCGCTTCCCTAAAGAATTTCCGATAAAATTATTTATTAGTATGTTTTTCGATCCAAAATATATTATTGAAAGCAATAAATAATAGTTAAGTCAAACCTCTCGCACTTTACGCGGCGTTACTTTAAACTGACTTTTGTTTGAACTCAAACATTGGTTTTGTTGAATAACGAGTAAAACTGTTTGAATGACACTCAGAACAAATTCCTTGTCCTGGTCTTTGGCCTCCAAACAGGTCCACTGGTCATAAGTGGCGAGCGCTGCCCTATGAAATCGGGAAATATCCTGTTGCTTTACTCCACACAGCATAACAACTGTCCGTTTTGGGTTTAGAAGTCGAGTCAACTCAAACACATCTGCGTTCTCATCGATGAAGTCCAGGAGATCGGGACTCAGTATAAGGAGCACTGCCCGAGAATTGCAAAAATTTTGTGTTTCATAATTGTCTAATGGAAAGTTGATTTGGTCAATCCTTTCGTGAACTATTGTCAAGGGATGGCTTTCATTCATTTGTGTGAAACACTCAGTTAAGTACTGATCCCATTCAGAAGCGTCTTTACTAAAGATTAAAGTGATGTCTGGCCAGCACTCCATTCCTTTTACATTACGTTTATTACCTGAATGTATGCAACAAAGAGTCAATTCTAATATATTATGTATAAGTGGACACTATTTGCGCTCAGAATAACTATTAATAATAATTGAGAACAGAATTTTGAATATCCGGTGAAGAGAATAATCTTAAAGGAAATTCTTGTTTTCATTCATTACTTTATATGCTATTCAGTAAAAGAATACTTAGAAAAATAAATAAATGAAATTATTATATGAAACATGATTTTCACATTTATATCCCGCAGAGAATCACAATTCCAATAATTGATAGGATATTCTTGGTATGAAAGGAGATTATACCAAAAGTTATTACTTAATTTCAATCAAAGATAACTGAAAACATCATTATATTTGTCATATTCTGAGTAAATGTTGTGCTCTTATTTAGTTTGTTCCGAACATATTTCAATAATTATTCGAATGAAAGCGCATTCTTTAACGTTATAATTAATAAAAGTTGTGATGTACAAACTTGTGCTGTGCTGACCGGTTATTAATAAAAA
The DNA here is from genome assembly GCA_034702105.1 of Fuscozetes fuscipes. Taxonomy (NCBI): domain Eukaryota; kingdom Metazoa; phylum Arthropoda; class Arachnida; order Sarcoptiformes; family Ceratozetidae; genus Fuscozetes; species Fuscozetes fuscipes. Next base: position 7,045 of record JAQGCS010001620.1, on the reverse strand, counting down.
TCATTGACAGATGCTTTCATATAAGAAAGTTTTTCTGAACAATTTAATTTGTCTTGCCACTCACAATAAACTTCAATTCAAATATTGTATTTATAATAATAAAGTGTTGTATTTTTTCATTAAGATTGTGGCCGACAATCATTTATTATAATTATGTTTTTATAAACTTTTAGCCAAACGTTATTCAACTCAAATGATAAGTGAGTTTCACATTCAAAGCATTCAAATAATCAGTTTATGCTCTGAAGAGAACAAAATTGAAAATCATTTTCAACTCAAATCACATTTGAAAGTAAATAAGAAATATTTGAAATACTTTTGCAGAAAAACAAGTTTCAAAGAGAATTGCTTTATTTGAGCATATTTGGCAATATTTGACCATCAATAAATAATAGGTTCACTTCAATAATAACATAATAAGTGAAAAATCACGTCTCAGTCTATATGTTGATAATAACATAACGCAATTCATATAATTTTTCTTCAATATCTCATAAAAACTAGTTTTATACACCAAATGGTCTTATAATACATATACCAATCATATGATAACTCCTTATTTTTGATGCGGAACTCAATTCTCGAATATTTTTCTTAGCAAATATTTTATTAAATTTTGTCATTCAGTGTAAAAATTGAAATTCAATAGTTATAAAATAGTTATAAACGAAAATTATATCTCTTTTTAAAAGCAAACCAAACGATTCATATGAGCAAAGGTTTCATCAATTTTTCTATTTAATCAAATGTCTCAAAATAAATAAAAATTCGAGCGTCAAATCATAGCCTGTGTTTGAATACCCTGCTTACTTTGCCATTACTATGAAAGGAACAGCTTGTTACTAGGTTATTAGCTTATTTTGATCGAAATATGCTATATTTGAACATTTATTGAATATAATGTTCAATTTATTCTGTAGAATGCATGGAATTTCTATAATATATAAAATAAATATGAATATACTGTTGTTTTTTGAGCCATAACTATCTGTTAGGAGCACTGGTGGCAAAAGAGCCAACACTTTTAGTCATTCAGATGCGTATAGAGACAAAAGTTAGCCATTAATACAAACTATTAGTGCATAATATGCAACACATCTGAATACTAATGGACTTTATTAGAGCTTTTATGCCTCGATATTATTGAACAACAGAGCAGTATATGTGCTCTTCTTTTCATTTCATTTAGAAATTTACTCAATTTTGTGTCTGTTCTCCGCTTTTGATCACAGATTTTATCGACAGAATTTTGTTGATCAAGGATTTCGAGTTCCAAATATAGTTGCATTTCAAACAAAGACCAAACTCATTAAACCTCACTTTATTTTAAGACCAGAGAAATAAATGCTAGACTCGAATGAGTAGTCGAAACATAAAATCAAAACCTAATTTAAATAAATGAGAATTGAATCAAATCTTTCTTAATTTTAATCAAAACTTTCCATTCAATTGAAATGAAAAATAAAAGTAAATTGTTTTGACAATTGGTTTATACCCTAAACCTGAAGACAAACATATTCTTTATTTGATGAAAATTGATGCCGACCTCAATGGCTCTCATCTTTGTTTTGCTCTAAGACTTCTAATTTTAATTAATGATTTTAATTCACAGACATTTGTCTTTTTCTTTGGAGAATAGGAATTAAAAACGATACTCATCTCAAAATACGACATATGGCGTAACAAACGGATTACTCAAATTTAAAATTATCGCACTATTAGACCTATACTTGATTACAACCAAACATATATTCCGATCAAGTTAAGATAAAGGCCAACATATGCACATGAACATTCTCGTAAATATTGAATTTGTAACCATTAAATTAAAAAAACCAATATTTTTAAAATATTCGTTTCATTAAATATTTATTTCACTACATTTATGACTCTTCTCTCAGACATTCAATCTATAAAAATGAAAAATATTTGGGATTTAAAAAAATCACAATTTGTTAAAAATGAATGAAACAAATTATTAATATTTAAAGTATTGAATATTAAACTAATATATTATTTATAATATAATCATATTATATCATCTTATGATATCTTATTATATTATATCAAGATAAGATTCGTTAAGAATTGAGCCCACGATATAAAAAAATTAATCTGTAATAGAATAGTTTTACTCCTTTTTATCTGAATCGGGAAGTGCGCCTCTCAATTGAATTGGCTATAAATAAGAAAGGCTGAAAGATTTATCTTGCAGGTTTATAAACATTTCGAAAGCGTCTAGAATATGGCCTTTATTGCTCACATGCCGCTCAAATTTTGCATGGTGCCTATGTCTAACATGTAGATTAGAATGGGCCAAATAATTGTGATGCATCTGTACTGGAAGGCATACCTCCCGATTAAGGATAACTCTTTGATATGTAAATGGAATTGAAAGAAGTGAACAGATTTTTGAAAGTCATTGAAATGAGAAATTGAATTTGAAATCGACGTCAAAAGAGTCAAAATTCTGGCGAAAGTCAAACACATTGAATAAGAGAGTGTCAGAGGAGTGTCAGATGTGTCGCATATGGCTATCCATTTGTCCCCAAATGTTTTTATTACACAATTCTTGGAATTGAGAAACTCTGTAAAGTCTAATAAAGATAATTCTGCTCTCTCTTGTCGCGCTATTTTAAGTTTAAAACCTAATCATTTATTGCATGTTTAGTTTAATTGCGTTAATCAGATCATTGACTCATTCAATAGAACTGAAAAATCTTAAGAAAGACTTTTTAGTAATAATTTGAAAATAACTTTTAACACTAGAAAGTCTAACATGGGCAAAAAGACCAGGTTTTTAGAACCTAGTTAATTACAAGTAAACCAAAGTGGACAGAATTATGACATCTCATAACTTTTACCCCATATTATGGGTGGGCGGTTTAAACGACAAAACTATATATTCATAAATATTTAAAATAAACTTAATAATCTATGAGAATATGGACGCATCATATTCAAAATTGTATAAAATTAATTATAAATTGATTACAAAATCAAAAATTAATAAGAGATCAAAAATAGATGATATTGTATATAAAGCGAACACTCAAACTACTTTTGTTATATATATTTTATATTTTAATATAAAAATCAATTAATGCGATTATATAAATATAAATAAAGGGGAAAAATAATTAAAATAAACAAGGTTATTTGTCAACTTGATTTCTTAAATTTATTTTGGCTAAAGGACCATGTTAGGTATTCTAATGTTAATAGAATAATTTGTAGAGTAGTGTAGACTTAGTTAACAATCGATACAAATGATAGAAATGTCTTAATTTTTATGAAGCCTTTACTCAACAGAATTAAGAGCTCTCGAGAGTCGAGACCTCACTATTATCAGAGTTGGAGACAATTATGGGAAAGCCTTTTGAAAGTAAAGTTTTATTCGTTTGACAAATAATAGACAATTGTTTAGATCGTTATGAGGGCTAACGACTCATAAATCTCACGAAAGATCAAATTGAAATACCTTTACTACGGAATGACCAGTTCCTTCGCTCCAACCATGATAGTCTTCGTCCACTGTTGCCAACCTGTGAACTTGAGTCTGTCCTCTTGTTTTGATGATTGAGCCAATTGTTAAAAGACTTTGATTTAATTAAAGGTAATGTCCGGAAAGAGCTCATTGTTTTCAATGTGTTGGCGGAAACGGAACTAATAAACTCTTTTTTATTTGAGTTTTTCTTAGTATTAATATTTTCCAAACGAGACATCGATAGCAGTGATGACAACATTTCATTGGTTTGCGAAACAAAATTCAAACTTAATTATTAAGAATAAAACAAAATCCACACAAAAAACAGTTAAAGTAGTGATCAAAACACTGAACTTAAGACACGATTTGGACCTCAGATAAGACAAGAGTGGACCCAAATGTCACACAGGATGTACTCTTTGCACGTGTGTTGTGTGACAGCCTCTCAAGACTTGAAAGAGTGCCTCACACGGGGACAGAGCCCTGAAATTTGAGTCATGTGTCGCAAGTCTACAAAGTCGACGAAAAGAGGGCGAAGAAGAGGAAGATCTGGTGGTCGACGCATATAAAGACTACTTTCAAATGAAGAGCTCTTATGTTTTGGTCGTATTTGTATTCTTTGTATTCATTCATTGCTTTTATTTTTGAATAAAGTGTTTGTCAGGAAGTTATGAAAAGAGTGTACCCAACAGTAGTACAGCCAGTAGTTCAGCACTACTTCACTATAAAGTTGCGCCTCTTTTTCTCAATCCAAGACTCATCTCATTTATGGTTCTGTCTTCACACTAATCAAAAATCCTTATAAAATGTTTGCAATACTGTCATAAATGTGCAAGATAATATAATCAGTTGTGCACTAACATTACACCAAATTACAATATCATATTTGATATATCAAAAATATCTTATTTGACTCTTGGCATTTAATTTGAATGAAATGGCACTGTTTAGATGCAGTTCATTGCATTTCTCGTATATGAATTTTTTAATTATTATAAAATAAAAATCATCGAAAATATATCATATAATTGAACTAAGAATAGAATGGACTAAAGAACACTTGAAAACATATGCACTCATTGTTTATAATAGAATCACATTATAAGTCTATTCCAATTCCTCGTTAGTATTGTTTATCGGAAGTTATGAGACATTCATTGATTAAAGATTTAATTAAAAACATAACATTCGTCGGAAATATTTTTTCATTTCATTCATTGGTTGAGTTCAGGCATTCATTCCTTTATCTGTTTTTCGTCTCAAAGTTTTCTTCTATTATTTCCTTCCTTTTCAAAGCTTTTATTTGTTGTGAATTTCTTAAAATGTTGTTCCAAACACTTTGCCATTGGATAAGAGAAGCCCTCCTAAGCAGATCATCTCCAAGGGATAGAATGGGCACAAAATCATCTTTCTTTCATTTGTTGCACTCCTATGGCGAAAGTAAATGATCATTTTTTGACGTTTGTGTCCATAATTTTGTGCCTTTGTCATTTTTGCACATTATTTCAACGATCGTTTGCAGCTTAAAAGGGACATTAAAAGTTTCTATCACTTTAAAAATTGTGAAAACTAACCTCCCTTGAAGTTCTGAATCTTTTAAAAAGTCTTGTAACCATTCCTCATTTTAGATAATTTAACTAGAGTATACATTTAAATTTAACCAGAAATGAGGCACTTTCGAAATTATAGTTGTATTTGAGATCCGAGGACATTATTATAAGATGATTATGATGCTTTAGCTTATTGTAAAAGGATGTAATGTTTGTCTACAAAAATTGTCCAGGACAGTTTATTTGATGGTTCACTCTATTGGCCGTGAACGTTCATGTGATATTCCTTTCGGCGAATAGAGACTAATTTGTTCGGCGAATTGGGATATCAAACTTTTTCGGCCAATCGGTACATGAATTTTCGGCGAATAGAGAAGATACCTATTTGATGACATTTGAGTAAATCTAAATTATTGTATTAAAACTACATTATGTATGCTTTACTAACACCAAAGTGGATATGGTAAGTATGTAGTAAGTTGTCCCTCCTTATTAGAAAGGGAGGGTACTACAAGGAATTTAGTTTATTTTTCATAATAATTTATTTTATTATTTTCTCCATTTTTTAAATTGCTTAACCCAAAATATAATAACCAGGGATGCTCAACAACAAATTGGCAATGCAATATTTTGAAACTCTGTGCATCTACGATAATAACGATAATCGAGGAAAATTTCATACAAAAGATATCACTATTTTTGTTGAAAATTATTAAAATACAGATGCCCCAATTAAGGATTACCGCTCGTTTTATCTTGATATCTTTTTACTGGCTGAATCGATTTTAATATTTTTTCACTTAAATGTTCTTGGATAATGGGCAATTATGAAAGTTATAAAAATGGTATAATAATCAAGCTAATTAATATTTTCAAAACCAATTGAAGCAAAAACTGGCTTTTCGACACATTACGGGATACCCGAGAGTAAAGCAAAAAATTTTAATTATATGCAATATATGTAGTATGGCAAATAATGAAAAAATACACTATTTAAAGTTGGCCACGCCCACATTTTGGATCACGCCTATTTTTAAAAAACCAAGCCACGCCCACCAAAATTTTTACAAATATACTTCTCAACAAGCTTTATAAGAATATGAAATCAGTTTTAAAATCGAATTAGTAGTCGAGTTATTCCATTTTGAATTATTGGCGGACATTTGTGAATATTTAGTAAGATATATAAATTCGATGTAGAATTTAACGGTGAATAAGAATCTGAAAACATTTTAAAATTAATTTGCATAATACCAAGGTATCACAATTTAAATTTTAACAATTATTTCGATAGATTTTGCGATTAACTCAAAAAATATTAATCAAATTCAAATATGATTTTCACAGTTTAATGAGCGAACAATTTGAGAGAAGATGGCATCAATTTGTTAGCCATTTAAATCAAATTCTAATTTCTAGCATTTGTTTACAGTTTAAAGTTTATTTAAAAATTGTCCTTGTCATAGTTTGTCATAGTTTTGACGTCTTTTTTGAAGACCTTTCGGTCATTAATTTGAAGGACAGTCACATGTGAAGAATTGAACAAATGGTTTGGTATACACGTCTCAATTCAATTCAAGAAAGAGTGCAACAAATGGATATGCGATATGGCGGTGCCGGCCTTCCATTTCTTTGGAGTGGACCATATGCATTTATGGAGTATGGTCATTTATATTCATTTTAAGACAATTTTAGGAGAATTTGTATATAATTTATTACAAACTCGGAGTACTTTTTAAGTATTTGTATAATCGTTGAAATCATTAATCAAACAATTGGTTAAATAAAATTGAAATTAAATGCAATTATATGAGTAAATGAAGAGTTAATTAATGATTAGCCAAATGTTGTGCTAAAGTTGAGCTCAAATGACATAATTTAAACGAATGGCAGATAAATATGAGAAAAATTGGCAAATATTCTGTACATTAATTGGTAATCAGAGATCGACTTTTGACTTCTGAAACAATTCGTCGTTTGATATCTTCATTAAAGACTTCTTAATTCT
>JAQGCS010001619.1:0-13052 GCA_034702105.1 Fuscozetes fuscipes | reverse complement strand
GAGAGAGAGAGAGAGAGAGAGAGAGAGAGAGAGAGAGAGAGAGAGAGAGAGAACCTTGCAGTGTTATTGGGAAGAGACTCAATCAAATATGAAATGATGGAAGAGAGCTTGCAGGGATACACTGTGATAGACTGGGAGACTTGCACTTGCAGGTCACCGCTGTTCTCTCAAACTCTAATAAATGTCTCGAAAATAAATAGAAGAGAAGAGAAGAAGAAGCAAAAGAGGAGGAGCTGCCAAAAATTGAAATAAATCTTTTATTATCATTAGTGGCAGTATTTGATGGATCGCCCGTTCCGTCGAAGCCATGCTTTGCATTAAATTGATTCAAACGTTTAAAAACTTTTATTTCTTCACAAGATTTCTAATAAAAAGGAAATCCATGTGAGGACTCACTGAGGAGTCGACCGCAGACTCTAACAGTCCGATTGAACAGTGAATGCCTTACACAAGGTTTGAGTACATCTGCCACCGAATCCATGTCTCATCGGTTAACGAATCGGAAAATAAGAAAAATTTATGCCTCAAACCCTTAACATAAACCCTCTTTTAAAAATTCAAATCATTTCTTGCTTTTAATTATTAATTATTAAACGATTTTCAATCCACTTATTTGATATTATCCACAAATAACTAGGTTCCCAGTAAGAGATAAATTCTTTGATTAGCTTCAAATGCATTTATTATTGATTTTTGCACTTTTTCAATGACTTGATTTATGTTCTAGGAATATTAAAACCCCATTTTTATAGATTAGAATTTTGTTTATAACAATTCTTTATTTTCATGAATTTGAATATTAATATCAATCAAAATCTGCGAATAAATCAAAAGTTTTTCTCTTAAATAAATGTCAAATATAAATAAGAACCATTTGGTAGACTCTTATATCCAATACATAATCATTAACGTGCAAGAAAAGATTTTTTTAACAGTAAAACTTCAAACTGAGTAAAAACAATAAATTATATGTTTCGCTGCATTTGCTTTCAGAACATAATAATGCGATATATACTCGATATTATTAATGTCTTTTATGTATATATTTTCTTTCCTTTTTTCTTAATAAGCAATTCAGTTAACGTTAAGTCTCTCAGACTGCAAACCATATGCTGTGCTCTCCAACAGAAGAGTTGAACGAAAGACGCAAAAAATTCAACTCTTCTTAAAGGTAGGCACAAATTATGTGCAAAAATATTTGGTGACCTCAAACCGTTTTATATAAAAATGAGTAATGACTTCAAATATATGCTGTGGTTTTCACTCAATTTTAATTCAAAATGCATTCAAATTCTATTTTACAAAAATGTTTGGTTAGTTATGTTTAAAACTTTTCATTGATTTGTGAACAAAGTTGTAATCAGAATAGAGTTTCCGTCGGCTTAGAATTAAGACAATTGAAGTCAGCTTTGAATAGCTTCTGATTCGAGGCTCAGGGATGAATGTATCGTGTGCATTAAATAGAAAGTTGACAGGGAGGTCACATATACTTTGATACTAATTTCGAACCCATTACTTGTTTTTAATATAGTTTGGAGATAAACTTGTACACCAATTTTTTGTACCTTATATATGAGTAGAAACTCTTCCATAGACTCTACCATTGTATGTCAACTTTCTATTTAACACATACTATATAATGGCAAAAACATGATGTGATATCCTTAAATATTGGTATTAATATTGATTCTGAGAGCAATTTAGACCATAACACAAAATTTTTTTGTTGAACATTATTTGATACCTTTTAAATTAACATTGAAGTCAAAGCAATATTTCGCCGTTTTATTAGTGTATGTTTGGTGAGATTGACAGTAGTGCCCACACCCACCCATTGTGTGTTTTGTTACTATGGCCTCAATTCTACTGCCATTGTATTGAATTTATATTCAGATTTATTTCAATTCAATTCAGAATAAAAAACAAACCCGACGAGTTTTTTAAATGAAAAATCAATAAATAAATCAATAAAGTGCTAAAAGATAATCTATTAAATATAGCTAGAGTATTTTAACTTATAGGTGGTTCCAATAATACAAGTATAGATTACGTAATTCCAATAACTCTTCTATTGACCATGGTCAAGTCTTTAAGGAAAATGAACTATTTAAAACTAATGTGAGTACAATAAACAGAAATTTTATGCATAAATGTTTACTTCAATTAAAATAAGATGTCATTTCCCTATGGAAAGTCTGCATCTGGTAAAAATACACGATCATTATAGATCTATATTGGGAATAGTATAATTAAGCATAAAAATCTCATTACATGTTGAATTATTCGTCAAATTTCGTGGGAAAAACTAATTTTACAATTCAAGAGTCAATTTTACATAAGAACTCAACAGTCATCAAAACTCGAAATTTAGATGGCTTATTTTCATAAATTAGCTATCTAGAATATTGGTAGCAATCATAGGCTTAATAACTTTTCATCATTTTATTGGATAAATATATTTTATTTGAGATATCAGTAAACAATATATTAAATATTTTTATTTATATGAAAAATTTGATAGATAAATTTGTATAGCAATAACCTTTATTTAAGTTCCTATAACAATCTTGGCTAAATTGTTCATCCTATTTGAACCATTTGTAAAATGGGTGAATTCAATCGGAATAAGTGTTTGCCTCCAGAACTAATCGTTGAATCGGTTGACGATATTCTCTATACAAGAGGTTTGTCTTTGGATTCAGTGAGAGATCGACCGAAAAGACATATATTTTATAATCCGTGTCTTATATTTACTTTCCTCGCAATCTATTCCATAAAAGAAGTGATAGTAATGCAAACGAGTGATGAAAATGAGTTTGTTTTCAAACTATTCGGTGGTATTTCGAAATTTTTAGGGGCAAAACTTTATATGTCCCTGGCAATATTGATGATATGCATTTGGTGTTTGTGTACTCAAATCGTTTATTATTATAACTTCATTAATGGCATAAAACCCACATTTATTCGTATATTTTTAATGGTTTCGGGTTCGATTCCACCAGATACACTTTGTCTTTCTAATCTACCAGAGATTAAGAAGATCTGCAAGGTGACCAAACTAGGAATGAAATTGCTAAATTTCAATCTCAAGGTGGTTATTGTATTTGTCGCGTTTGCAATTGTCATTTATAGCTATGATATCGGAACAACTGCTTTCGATACCGTGGTATTTGGAATACCACATATAATTATCACAGGCATCTTTTTACACTACATCGTCAACACTCTGGGCTTTCAGACCCTATTCTTATATGTTATTTGTCTTTATTTTAAACTAAAAATCAAAGCAATGAATGAAATTCTGTTAGAAATGAAACGACGAAAACGATTCATAAGAATCAGAGAAACTCTTCAATCATTTGATTCGTTATATTCAGAGATCAATGAATACAACACAACGTTTTGGTCGAAGTTTTTGTTGTTATTGTGGGCTATTTTCGGCTCATTTATTGTTTTAGTCGTTTATATTTGTTTTTTCATATCACTGCCATTTGTGGTCAAAATTATATTCATTTACGGGATATTTATCTATATTTCCTGTTTCCTGTTCTTTATTTTCACCGTTTCTTCGGTAAACTCATCGGCGAACAAATCCTATAAAATTCTTAATTCATTAATTATATCGTATTCTAAACACTATTCTCACGGCTATTATACCAAGATGGCGACTAAATTAAAGGTGAATTGTCTGTTTGTATACAATAACTGAACTGAACTTTTCTATCTAGTTGATGTCATTTATTGAGCGAATTGGACTAAAAAGAGTAGGCTTTACATGTTGGAAGCTATTTATAGTAAATTACTTCAGATGTCATGAGGTGAGTCAAATTTATATTTTACCTAGATTAGAAATAAGTAAATATTAAATAAAAATATGTGTCAGAATTCAACATTTTCTAATAATTTTTCAATCTTTATACTAGGTAATTGTTTTACTTTCAATGCTGTTTTTGAGGATCGTTGATATGACTGAAAATGGTAACCGAGTTTTGTCATGGCAAAATCGATCAGCACATTTAACTTAAATCATGCATGATTAGCTATTTGTTAGAAAAATATGTTTGTTACTTTTGCTTGACATTTAACTCAATTGATTGTAATTCATGAAAGGTAATTTATTATTGTTATTGAAAAAATATTTGAATGGTGTGAATAGAAAGATCTAGTTGAATGGACGGAAAAAAGAAAGCATGCTAGAACTTAATTATAAATCTTCAATAAAATCTTTTTCATTTTCTATAGAAACAATTTCAATAGATAAAAATTGATTTTTGTAAACAGGCTAACATAATTTAGGAATCATCAAGAAATAAAATGAAGGAACTAACGAAAAGTAAACATTTTTTGCCTTACTCATTCTACTTGTTATGTATGGGTTTGTGTTTATATCAGATCTCAAAGATCTGTGAAATGTATTTCTCATACAAAACAACGATTTCTATGAGTTATCAAAACATATCTCAGATCTCATTACCGGCGGTCAGTATTTGTGTCGACAAATCATATCTATTAAAACCACAATATTTGACTCAACTGGGTATCAGCGATGGAAAAACACTCCAAGATTCAAGATTGATCAGGCAATTCCTAAAAAACATGACAATCAAACAACAGTTTGATGCTATGTATGGCATAGAATATGCATTTTTAAACTCATGTCAAGTGTCGACATCAATTGCTTATAAAACCACCAAGGACTATATTAAATGCGAAGATATTTCACCACTGAAGACATCCATCAATTTATTCGTCATGTGTTTCACATTCTTCAGTCAATTCGAAGGACAGACAGACAATGAGTTTTCAATCAATTACTCGCAGAGAAGATTCAGTGACTTTTCCAATGAATTGCTTTATATGGATATCAATCCAAACATAACACATATTCACCTTTTCCTCCACTCGCGAAAGGAAAGCCTTCAGAAGCATTCGTTACAAAGAGAGGGGTTGGAGTACTCGCCCACTCTTGGAATTGAGGCGTTTGTTTCCTATCGGAAAGTCATAACCCGTTCCCTTCCATATCCTTTTGATACGAATTGTATTGATTACGAAAATGAAGGCTTTATCTCAAATAAAGATTGCATAGCAAAGTGTGGCCTTAGACATTGGAAGACTGTCCTCTCTGGTAATTGGCCAGGGTTCTATTTTACATCTAATCACAGCGACAACAACTATATGGTCGATATTTTTAGGGATTATAATAAGTCGGGGAACAGAACAGTCGATTATGTAATAGGTATCAAATGTGAGAAAGAATGCAAACCTCAAACCAATTGTTATCAAGAAAACTATGAGTTGAATTTGCACCGGTATCAATTCTTTTCAGAAGATTCTTGGCTAAGCATTCTACCCCCGTCAAAACCTGACCAAGTTATACAACACTCGCCTAAAATGATTTTTGAAGAATTTGTTTCATTCACCGGAAGTCTAATCGGACTATACTTTGGATTTTCAGTTATAATGTTATCGGATTTGACTTCAGTTGTGATCATGTATTGTATGAATAGGTTTTGTGTTAATCGCAATCAAATATTCATAATTGATCATGTGCATATGAATTATATAAATAAACCTAGTTGTGTTAATAATCGAAATTTTAAAAGAAGGGCTGCCTTGAGTATTTAAAATGGATCATTGTAAAATGTAAAAATTAACAAGTGGAAAACAATGAATGTCTAAAACTCCCTTCTGAAATTACCAGACTAAATTTAATTCAGTAAAAAATGGTTTAAACTTTAAGTATTGTTTCTTATTCTCACTATGTAACAAGTTAATTTATCTATTAAATATTTTGACTTAACTATATTATCAGTGTTTTATATATTTGAACAAGCTATCTCTTGATTTCTTTATCACAACCTTTTATCTAAATATAAAAACTAAATATTTGTTTCATTATTTCAACTCATTATTCAACTTATGATTCTATTGATACAAAATGTCTGAAATAATTAACTCGTTTTAAGTTTTCCATTGTTTACCGAAAAACATTATCGAAAATATTCGCTGTTTTTTTGTTACACAAATATTTGCCCAAACGTATGGATTTTGTGTTACAAATGATGATTGCGTTTATGCGGTCGGACTATTCACCAAGGTTAGATTTTATAAAAATAATATCAAAGAAAATAAAAACTACGCATTAATATCCAATTTTGGCCAAGAACCAATTGAAGAATTCTTTGAAGGATATAATTGCTTGTTTGCAAGAAATCAAAGGAATGAAATTTTTAAAATTTGTGCAAGATACGAAGTTAGAAAACCGGTTATGATTTTTGAAAGACCTCAACAATTGAATTATTTTGATGACAAGAACATAATTAAAATATGTAATGAAAAGTATAAAGGATATACCGCTGTCTCAGCTGAGGGTGATGTTTATTTATTTGAATATCATGAGGCACCGAAACAAGATCATAATTATTATTATTTGAGCAAGTCAACTTTATTTTCTCATAGAATTGACTTTATTATAAATTGTTTGAAAGATAAGACATTCATTACCACAATTGGAGGTCAAATGAATGAAGTGAATAGTTGTTATGAAATAGTTTATGAATCGAATGATATTAAAGAAAAAATTCGTGAATTGGAAACAAATATATTTGAGTGCAAACAGACATCAAATATGAACAAAATTTTACATAATTATGAAATTATTGACTTTCAGATTATTAACAAACAAATTATTTGTCAGACTATTAATTGTGTCTATGAACTGTTACCAAGAACCGAATCTTTAGAATTGAAGAAAACTGATAACAAGAATATATTCGAATATTGTTTAATTGAAAAACAGTTGACTTTCAAAACAATTTATTTTAGAGACAATCAGTTATTTGACATCAATTATGACATAACTGGAGACCAAACTATTTGTAAATACAGTAAAACAAATCAAATAATTATATCAAATATATATGAGTTTATTCTTAATTCAAATGGCAATATAAATGGCATTCATTAAAGACCAGACAAATAAACTCTTTCAATGACTTAATAAAAAATATTGAGAGTGGAGTGAAATGCATTTATGTTAGTGGGATATGGACTGACACAATTTGGTGTTTCTCCCTCGTTGTGATGAATGACAATAATGTTTATGGCTTTGGTTTGAATAATTACGGGAAATTAGGGCTAGGCCATTCCCATCTCGGCAATCCCGTTCCTAGCTTCAATTTGATTCCAGAATTATGTGAACAAAATATTGAAGAGTTCTTTGAAGGATATGACTGTATGTTTGCAAGGAATCAGAGCAATCATATTTTTGGATGAGGAGATACTAGTGAAACTATTAATCAGTATATGGAAAAATGGGTAAAACCTAAAAAAATTGAATATTTAAATGACAAGAATATAATTCAAATGAGTACTCATTTATATTACTGTTTGGCGCTTTCATCGGATGGTTTGCTATATGTTTGGGATTTTACAGAAGAAAATAGGAGTAATCTGGATATTGTTATAAACTCAACTCTTACAAAAATTACTACGAAAGAAAATAGATTCACCTATGTTAAATGTTATGGTGAACGAGCTTTTGCAATTAATAAAGATGGAAAGTTATATTGGTGTGGTGAACCTGTTGTTAGAAATAAGTCTTTCCGAGCAAAGTGGAAAAGATTTGTAAAAAGAGCTAGTTGTTTTTCTGACATCGAATCAATTATACTTAGGAAAATTGTTGCTTCGAATGATGCACATTATCTTTGTTTGCTAACTGACCATGAGCTTGTATATGTTGTGAATACCAAAGATGATACAATGACACAAATTAAAAGTGACAGTCATTTTGAAGACATTTATGAACTTGATAATATATTTGCTCTCAAATCTAATAAATGTGTTTACGCTCTAAATATAAAAAATGAAAGAATTATGAAAACAAATTTCCTGAATTTTTTCGACTATTATTTGCAAGAACATCATATGATTTACAAAACAATTCTCATATCAAATGATGGACGGCTTATGACTAATGAAATTAAAGTCAATGAATATACTAATGGAGAAGAGAAGCAATTTTTGCTTATCAATGAAAAAAGTGTATTTTTGATAATAAATACGAATTACTTTTCGATATAATGGAGAATATTGGAAGTGGAAGCTTTGGAAATGTATACAAGGCGAAAAATAAGTTTACTGGAACCAAATTCGCAATTAAAATAATTGAAGATCGAGGTAAACATTTTTCAAAATTCGTGTTAACTTAATACGCATTTTAATTGATAGGTGAATTTGATGATATACTAAAAGAAATTAAAATCTTGTCTAAAGTGAAGAGTATTTATGTCACCGAATATATCGACGCCTGGAATGAGACAAAAATGCATTTCAAACACATCACAAACTTTGTGTTCATTCAAATGGAATTGTGTTCACAAAACCTGAGAGAAGTCATTAAATCGATGCAAACAATAACTGACAACAGATTTAAAATATTTTTGTATTACATTTCGTGCGAACTCTTAAGAGAACTGACAGAATGTGTCCATTATTTGCATTCATTGGAGACTCCTATCATTCATAGAGACCTCAAACCAGAGAATGTTCTCATCTCTGATGGAAGTGACGGACGATTCTTAAAACTATGTGATTTTGGATTAGCAAAAATGCATCAAGAATCAATTCATACTCGAGGACAGGGTACATTTGATTATATGGCACCAGAAGTTAAGAAATCCGAAAATTACAACCATTTGTCTGATATCTATTGTTTGGCACTCATTGCGACCGAAATATTTAATTTTGGTGATAATGTTAATACCATCAGGGAAATGAAAAACCTGCAAGTGTCAATTGTCAACCATAAATGTAAAATTCAATTAAATGTTCTTATTTTCAGTGATGTATATTCTATGAAATATATGAACACATTTTTGGAAACCAAGTTTAGAAAACTATTGGAAACGCTCTCTGTTTGTATATTTTCAGCCGATTATCACCAGAGACCTAATTGTAAGCATATATTGAGACAAATGTCCGAATGGAGTCTCGATATCACAAACGTTTCGCAAGAGGAAAATATAACACAATTTAAAACCATTTTATGCGAACAGAAATATGATTTTTTGAGAAAATATTTTATAATAAAATTAAAGTAAAAATAATTTATTTCTACTTGTTGAGATTCGCAATCTTTATGTGAATTCTTAAAAAAGATTCAAATCATTTTTCTATTATATTTTAATTGAGTATCAAGTTAATTTTCTCTTAAATGTTTTAAAAATAAATTTATTTACATTGAGTTCGAAAACAAAGTTATTATTATTATTATTATTATTATATAATTTAAAACAATTTTTTACTAATTTAAAAAAAATTAAACAAAATGTCAGTTACTTTAATAAAAATATTCATTTTTTAATCTAGAAATACATATCTAGTAAAATAAAAGTATTTGCACCGAGTAAACAAAATATATTAATTTTTTTTATTATTACATAATAATTTACAAACACAATTTATATTTTTATGAAAATTTACATAATACAAATTTAATAAAAAATAACTTTCCAAGTATAAAATTTTTTTTGAATAATTATAATTTTTTTAAAGAAGGAATTATAAGAATGTTGCATTCACCTTCAAATAATCAGAGGAGTAAAATGATTTTATTTGATGGGAATAAGTATTTACCTCCAGAACTGGTGATTGAATCGGTTGACGATATTCTCTATAGAATTGGTTTGTGTTTGACATCAGTTAGAGATCGACCCAAACGTAAACTCATTGATCATCCGTTGATTATTTTTATTATAAATATTACATTTTTAACCGAAAGGATAATAACACTATCATTGGGTGAATCAGAAAACGATCATCTAATATATAGAGCATTAGGTGATGTAGGTCATTTTATTGGTCTGACCAAACATTTTGGTGCATTTTACATACTTGTGACAGTGGTTTCATTAGATTATCAGATAATTCATTACCTAAATTATCGGAGAAAAATAAACCCCACTTTTCTGCGTGTATTCCAAATGATGTCGGGTCTGATTCCACCGAAAAGTGTTGGCCTCACAAATGAAAAGGAGATCAAGAAATTAGTGAACACAACGAGAAAATTGGTTCATTATATTCGTTTTAATAATGACTATATTGCTTTAGTGCTTCAGTTTGTTTTTCTCGAGGTACTTTACCTATACAATAGTAACCCATTGGAAGCTCTCTACTTTGGAATTATTAATTCTACCATCATGGCCATTTGGGCGCGTCATATACTTAATATTATTTCCTTTCAAATCCTGGTCTTTTACATAATGTGTTTATACCTTAAGATGAAAATCAATTCATTGAATCAAAATCTGTTAGAAATGAAGAAAAGAAAACAATTCTTAAGAATCAGAGAAATCATTCAATCATTTGATTCGTTATATTCAGAGATTAATGAATACAACACTAGTTTTTGGTCAAAATTCATGGCTGTCTTTTGGCTTATATTTAGCCTTACTCCAACTTTAGGCCTCTATCTAGCTATATTTGTCCCAATGAGTAGCGCGCATAAATTAATCGTGGCATATGCTGCAGCTGTTCTCCTGGTTTGTTTCTTTTACGTGATATTCACTGCCTCTTCAGTTAATTATTGTGCGAATAAATCCTACAAAACATTGAATTCATTGATTATATCGTATTCTAAACACAACAAACATTTATATCACGCAAGATATAAAACGAAATTTAAGGTTGGTTAAAATGTAGACAAGGTCAAACTTGCCTACACCATATATTATATACGTTTCAATATCTGTTATAATTTGATGTATCTATTTGAATTTTTTCTCAGATACTCAACATGATAGAAAGAGTTGCTGAGAATAATGTGGGATTTTCGTGTTACAAATTATTCACAATAAATTACTTCGCAAGTTATCAAGTAAATTATTTATAAAATATTGACAAGTTTTAATCATATTTAATTTTTAACCAGATTATAAGCTTTTTGAGCTGTACATTCCTCAAAATTATCGAGATTAGTTAAAATCAATTAAGAAAATATGTATCACTTTACTTTTGCATATGCTTGATTATACCATTTTTGACAAACATTTATATTCCACACGAATATCAACTAAACTAAAGGTAAAATAAATAAAATAATTATAAATTTTAAAAGATTTTCTCAAATTTTGCTAGTTATCTACCTTGGCTTAAAGAGTAGCCATGAGAAAAGTCAGCTTCTCTTGCTGGATGTTATTCACGATTAATTACTACCGATGTTATGAAGTATTAAAGGAATAAAATTTTGATAATTTCTAACATTTTATTTTTAACAGATTATAAGCCTATTGTGTATTGGATTCATCAAAATTATCGAGATTAGTTAAAGGGTTATCTATTAAATTAAACACAATTATTGTAAAAACAATTCATTTGCTTTAATTCATTTAAATTTTATTAGCATTTAAATGGTCCTGTCGTTTGAGTAATTGATAAGCTCTTTCAAATAGCTCCTTATCATTTGTTTTAGTGGCTAGTTTAAAAATATGTACGGAATTCTTAATTAATAAAATGTGAAAAAAGTCGTACGAGTGTTAAAATGTTCTTGTCATCACTGGTTTTTCTATTTATTCTTTTTGATGTAAATTAATTGACACAACACTTGTTTAAACTAAATTTAGAATTTCTTGGAATTTTATTAAACCGCCCCTGTCACACACATATGCACTCGACACTACTCCCTTGTTTATACAATTTTTGACATAACTTGTTAAACCTAAATTGATTGACACAACACTTGTTTGAACTAAATTTAGAATTATTAGGAATTTTACTAAATTATAAATTGTATATAAGCAGACTCAACAACTTTTAAGGCACAGTTTTGTTCATAGAACAATTTAATTGATTTTAAAGTATAGCCATTTTCTGAACAATGGTTTCATCAGTACTTTTGGTGTGTCTCCTTGCTGGTCTGGTAACATCACGATGGAATCCAACTCAACTTGGTCATAACATTAAGTACATTTAACTTTATATTAAACATTGATTTTCTTTTCAGAGGAAGAGATTAAGAAGTTTGAAGATGGCTCTTACCAAGATGCCTACACTGAAATTTTCAACCAAAATTATAGAGATATATCCGACCTCTTTGATCAAGTAAAGTTGGACATAGAAAACCTTGCTAAAAATGGAAACACAGATGTGATCAACACTTTGAAGGAATCTATAACTTATATTGATACGCTCAAGCAGAAATTTTTAAATATGAAACCTACAGATAAACTTGGACAAATATTTATGAATTGGTTCATTTATTTAACAGAAGTGACTAGTTACACTTTGACACAGAAGCTTAATTTCGTCCTTGGACAGCCATACACTTCATTCAGCAAAGAAATATTTTTAGAAAAAGTAGATAAAATATTGCAAGATGCACATGATGAATTTCTAAAGGCGAGCAAAAATAAGGAAATCCAGGCCAAAGCCATTTCTAACGTAATTCACCTTAGCAAAGAGTTCATGGCTCAAGTGAAAAGTTTGAAGCCGTCCAATAAGATAAGCGAGTTGATTGGCAAGGGTGTAATAATAACGGCAAGAAAAAGCGAGGCCTTTCTCCGTCTTTACAGAAAATCTCTTCAAAACTAAAAATCGAATTCAATTATTTATGCTTGTTCAAATCTTATTAAAGTATTGAGTTGAATAAATTTAATAAATTTAAGTTTTTACCTTGATAAATTTTCTGTTGAGCACATTCCCTAATATCTGAGTATATCTTTATTGTTGGATTGTACAGGTTAAAACTGTAATTTTGACAGTTTGGCTAATAATTGATAATAGTGCTCTAGCATATAAGTCCATCAGCCTAAAAAATTAAATATTGTGTAATTATTCAGCACAGTTCAATTTATTTTAATAATAAATTTTAGAATTTTAGAGTAATTCCTCTAATTAAACTAATCAAGATAGAAAAAAATGTAGTATCTTATCTTATCAAGGGTGTAATGCATATAACAAAGAAAAATTAAATAATCGTACACTAATCTCACATGTCAATATGCCGCATCTAACAATTAATATGCCAGAGTAGAGCGAGTCCAAAATGCAAAATA
>JAQGCS010001618.1:0-13053 GCA_034702105.1 Fuscozetes fuscipes | reverse complement strand
AACCCCTTTCCTGGAAATCAAAATTATTATAATTTATTAAATTGAAAATATATACAATTATTTATGAAATTGATTTCTATTTGATTGTAAACATAGTTTAACTCCATTATTAAAACCTTTTTTACCCAAAATATTTTTTCTTGGTTAGAAAACCTCATTTTCAATTAACTCTTTTAAATTTGTTTACATTTTGTTCGAACAAATGAGACTTTTTTGAATAAATTTCTATCCAAATATAAGGTGCAAAAAATTGCTGTACATGCTCATCTCAAAAATTATACTCAAATCTAGTAATGGGTTCGAAATCATTAACAAAGTTATAATTTTCATGTTTGACCTCCCTATCAACTTTCTATCTAACACAATCGATATTTAACACAAACGATACATGTAAGCATTCATTCAAAAAGTACGTCTGTTTTTGCCATTCATATAATATGGAATCTTTAAATCTGGGTCCTAGTATTTACAGTAACAACTTAGTTATCTAATCAACAACAATCTAATTATAACTGATACAAATGCTTTTAAAAGAAAATGGAAATATTGACATTTATTTAAAATAATTAAAATTTTCTCCAATAAAAGAGAATTATTGCAGAGATAAAAGCTGATAAGAAAATCATTTAATCGTATTTTATGCGTAAATTCAAATTCATTTGAGAGTTGCACCTATTTTCTGATCCTACTATATTGGAACTACCGTATACATCGACAACTATGCCCATGGGTAGTTTCGCCGAAATAGTGGTTTTCGAGAATTTTGCAGGTTACCATAGGCAATTAAATCAATCAAATTACCCAGGGGGAAAAGTGGTACAATTAGATCGACCAAATTACCCAGTGGGTAAAAAACTCAAATTAGACATACCCTATTATAAAAGCATTACCCGAACCAATTGTTATATTTTCTCTATGATTCAACCCTTGTTTTCATACAAAGAATCTCAAAAAATGTGGTTTTGAAACAAAAGCCATTCATTGAATTCATTTACAGTTTGATTTCAACACTCAGTTTATCAATTCTGGTATAAGTCAATGGATAGTAACGGTTACCATGGGGGACTTAATCGATCAAATTACCCAGTCTGTTCACAATTAACCAAATTACCCACTGGGCATAGTTGTCGACGTATACGGTAATAAAAGTTAAATAAGACTCAATGTATTTTTATTAGTACTAAGATTGGCCACCAGTGTTGCTAGAATAAAGGCTTTTGCACAGTTAGTTCTATTCAGGTGTACCGAGACTGGTCGACCTCAGAGGATCCCTCAGACCGAAAAATCAGGGGGTATAGGGAGTATTTTTCAGACTCGTCAGAAAAACATAAAGGGTCTCCCTTAAAGCGTTTTTCTAACTGTCCAAAATTTCGAGGGGGGGGGGTAGTGACGGATAATTTTTCCCAAATATTTGCTGCCTCGATTCGCTCGGCGGGGAGGGGGTCAGATTTGCCTCAAATCTAGGGGGTCTCCTCGAGCTAAAAAATTAGGGGGTATTTGGGCTATAACCCCTCTCTGCAACCCTGGTTCTATTTAAATGTACATTCTCTGACAACAATATGATTGGCAAAAAACCAGCTTTGCTAGGTCAAATAAGTGAGAAACAACAAACGTATTTATTAATTTATTTATAATTGTAAATAGATAGAGAAAGAAGAAACGAGTTCAATTTTGATGTTAACAAATAAATTGGAGGTTATCTGTATATATATTTGCTTTGGAAAAGTAAACGGAATGAATATTTGCATAGATTACTGAATATTCCAAATAAATGAAAATTAATAGAAAATGTTTGAACGAAAAAATATTACTTTGAGTCGAATGAAGTGTTTTATTATTTTATACAATGTTTTGCTTAAAAAATTAAAAATAACTATTCATTGAATTAATATTATTGTCTTTGAAATGCAGTGAATTATTAGTCAAATTCTGACTAAAATTTTTATATAGAGTTTAGAAAAAATTATTTACAAATTTTTACATTTATTGTACTTTTGTTTTGTTTTTCAAATAAAATATAAGTCATTCGTAATTTAATAACAGAATAATTGTTAATAAATAGTATTGAAGTCAGCGCTGTATTGAGGGGGACAGCCATCATATTTTTCTTTATAGAATTCGTCTTCTCTTTTGGGCAGAGTTTTGGTTTTGCTCTGACAGGCGAAGGCAAACCTCAGATCCCGAACCATCTCATCCAATATTGATGTCTATTCAATTTATAATAAATATTATAAACCCAATGTATATCATCTTTTTCATAATTATTGATTGATTATGGGAAAGGGATTTAAAGATATAGCTAATTGATTTTGATACCCCATGAATTTATAAACATACCCTCCCAAAATGGGTAATCGATGGCAAATAGAATTTTCATATAATGTTACTAAAAATAAAGCTTGATTACCTCTTGATTAGCGATGCCATCCTTTCTCGCCTTCCAAATAAACTCAAATATGGCGACCAAAAAAGATAAGGACAGACCTCCCAAAAGAATAACAAACACTCCGCCCACATGTTCTATACTAAGGTTATTAACAGATGAAGATTTTTTTGTTTCTTCAGTACACTGTCCACCACCTAATTAATTGAACAAAATCCAAATTAATTGAACATGACGAAAAAGTGAAGAATGACCTTTTTTCTGTTTCCACCAGCGATCCTTCAATAATAAAAGTACTCCATTTTCGTGAAGTTTGAGAATAGCGTGCGATAAAGGGTTTCGATACGGAGAGTCTATTCAATCAATTTAATGATCGATCATTTAAAACAATTTTTGTCTTTTTTTTAAAAAAGAAAAACCTTTTCTGGTGGCGATTCCATAGCCTTTATTATCGAGAAGTCCACCGATTTGTGTCAAATTACAATCTCTTTCTATGTTATACTCAATGGAAGCGCTTTCCCTAAGAATAGTACCATGTTTTAAACTGCATTTCATTAAAAACCTTCTCACATGAGATAAGCATATTTTCCATTACTACTCTTCACCCGTGAAATACCCTCAGCATTATTTTTAGTGAAGACTCGAGGCTTAGTCTTCATGAACTCATACATTCGTTTATGGACAGCAATATTGGATTCAGCGAAGAAGGCTTTAGTTGAGCCGCTGCCCAAACATCCGTACTCTATTTGATTCTGGGACGCCAATCCTTCCGCGTCTTCTATTGGATAAACTACTTTTTCAACTGTGAGAAAAGCCGCCAAATTGGCCGTATATGAGGATATCATTATGAGTGTGAAGAAGTACCAAATGGCGGCCACAGTTCGAGTAGACATCGCTCTGTGAGTGACAAACAAATAACATTTAGAAACTTAAATAAGTATTAAAATATATTTTTATTGATTTAATAATAGCTGTAATATGTGGTCACTAAGTATAACATTAATTAATATTACGATTAATTTATTAGAATCTATAGTACAGATAAAACAGAAATGAAATTCGAATTCATGTGCCGTTCAATCGATGCCATAAATGTTGGGATAATGCGAATTGAGTTACATTTAAATTATATGACTGTCCACTCAATTATTGATACAAAACTAGACTTAAGTTTAGAAATCCTATTATTAGTCTGTATATAAACTCTATAATTTAGCAAGGTTCAAAATGAACGAGAAGTTTGATCATTGAATTTAGCAAATTGAACGGAAAGACAAACATACTTAGGTGCAACAGCTGAGCCTTGTTGCATCATGGTTCCGATCGTAAATGAAAAGCTATTGATCAAGCTAAAGTTGTTTTCTAAAACATTGTCTCCTTGTCTGCACGGGTGGGGATCATCCCATTCATCTGTTCAATGGATAACAAATAAAAACTATACACAAAAGAAGTAATAATTTTTTAAAACTTCATAAGAAGTTTCGAAATTTTTATTATCACATAAATTGTTAAATAAAAATTACATGGAGTGAGTCGTCCCACAATGAACAGGATTGTACTGACACTTATGTATGCGCCTAAAACATAGATCCAGACTATGTTCTGAAATGGTGATAGGAATGAGAAAAGTGTCGTCACTTTTGTTGTCGGCTTTTTGAACAGAATACTAATTCCAGTGTTCATAAAAGGTTGGGTAAAGTCTACGGCTTCCTCGCGCTTTAATGTAATGGTTAGGTCTACTATTGCGATATCTGCCTCTCCACGGATCAGTTCACCTGAAATGTCAATTCAATTATTAGATCAGAATTTGACGATTGATTTATTTGAGTAATAGTTATATTCAACAGGGAAAGTGCTCAATGAAAGATTTAATCCTTAAAAAGCAACTGTTTCATTATAATCTAGATGAGAAAAGAATGCAGTATGCGAAAATTCGGTTGCTAACCACCACGGGAAAGGTGTTTTTTTGAAAATAGAGCAAAAATCCTGAAATTTGTAAGATTGATGAAGAAAAGAATTAATTTATGAAAGCTAAATCGCACAGTTCAGTGAATAGTTGTTACCGTATTACTTCACTTTTTAACACATGTCGGTATAAATTGAGGATAGTGCCGGTATAATTCGAATTTAGCGGTATGCCGGTTTAAATGAATATTTAATCATATTTTTCTATGTCACCCTTCTCTGAATAAACTAAGTTTTACACTCATAATGCACTTGTTTTTTCATAAACACGGCTTAAAAATTTAACTAAATGTTAATATTAGTTATAAACTCTTCTCAAATTTAAATATTAGGATTAATTCAAACCTAATTTTTAGACATTTGTTTATCCTTGTTTGTTTTTTAAATTCCCTAAACCTCATCAAGTATCATTTTATACCGGCATGCCGGTAGAGACCATTGATGTATTTTTAGGGAAATGGTTCACTTCATTTATAGCGGCATGCACTAAAAAGTGAGGTAATACGGTAAACTCTACAAATAAGTTCAAATTAATTGAAATAAGCAAAGATTTTCTATGAATAGCTCATTCATAGTTACGATTATAGTATTTGATATAAAGTTAAAATTGAATGAACTTGCAATGTAAACTTACTAAAATATGAAATACGCTTTCAAAAATGAAGTATTCTCTTCTTTAATCTTACAAATTCCTTCTTTTATTAACATATTCAACTGGTCAAAAACAACAGCCGAATTTTCGCATACTGCATTCTTTTCTCATCTAGATTATGATGAAACAGTTGCTTTTTAAGGATTAAATCTTTCATTGAGCACTTTCCCTGTTCAGCCATTTATTAAGAATTTATATTTTAAAATGTTTTCAAAAATTTATTGACTGAACTAATAATTTATTCATTAATATTGAAATTGAAAGCATTGCAAACCAATCATTCCATTCCACTCTCCGTTTTCATCTTTGATACCGTAGGCCTTGTCTGCGACCAGTTTAAACTTATATCGAAATCCCATGAGTCGTGACAACTCTTCGATGAGATCCACGCAAAAGCCCTCAAACTGTTCATTCCCTGTCCGAGAAACGGCGCTTTCTTTTAACATAGTGTAGGGTTCGCTGATAGTTGTGGTCACTGTCAGTAAAACATTCTTCATTGCTATGGCTGAGTACTGAGTCATCATTTCCGGACTAATGTGTAAATTATTATTACTGGTGTTTGATTGGCCCGACTGTGACCAGTGCCCGATCTGTTGCGTCAATGTTTCAAATTAAACAAAATAATAAACATATGATTTCAAATATTGGCACTTGCAAATTCAACCACAAGCATTATATAAAATTTATAGTCTTCACTCTTACTACACCTCTTTTGATAAATTTTCTAAAAGGTGTTATTTCAATGAGTATTAAAATAATGAAAAATCAATTGGAGGCGGGTTTTAGCTAGTCAACATTTGAAATTCCCAAATTCAGGAAATAAAAGGCTATGGTGCCACTCTTGGCAATCCCTGTAAGAGAGATGGTTAGAATACAAAGCATTTTTTATTTCCGAAGGGAAGTTGTAATGCATGGATTCCCCAGGGAAACATCTATGGACTGAATAGTAATTTCTTGAGTACAAGTCTCTCAACATTTTTGTTTAAAAATAACCTTGATGGATAAATAAAAGACATACTTTTTGAAGTCCATCAATGGAAATGGTCATAACATCCATTGCAAAGCTGGAGCGGAATCCCAACTGATCGAATCCCACCAGTCCTGTTATGCCTCTGAATGTTATCTGTTTTATCGATATATCGATGCGATGAACGCAAAGACAGAACAGAGAAAACCAATTAAATTGAGTTTAGATTTCCAGATATAGTAATAAATGATTCGGTTTATGCTCTGAATAAATGAAGTGAAGTGAAAATATCAACAAGGGGGCCGTTACTTTTCTTTTCTAACTAGTAATCGAAGACAATTTACTAACAGAAGCATTTCATACCATTGATTGTTACAAAATATTAATGAATGGATTAAATACTTAATCCTTTTCTCATTCATAGAAAGCCTTTCCCAAAATAATGATAAAAATATAAACAAATGAAAGTGATTACTGGTCTCATGTAATTAATCAGAGAACTTCCATAAAGCCAAGGGTTTCCACTTTCACATGAAATCGGTTGAATTCCATCAACAGACTGACTCTGATCCAGGTCTTGCAGAGCAGTGGCCAACAGTTTGACGCCATCATAAATAAGAGCCGAATCAGTCTTTATATAAGGAAAACATATTCCTATTAACATTTTCATCATAAACCTGACAGCAAGGTCATAGGTTTTAGGGACCATATGTGACCAAATTATAGAAGGTTAGTAGTGACCACCATTTCTCCACAAAAGCATTAAATCCAATTCTGAAAATAGCCTTTTTTAGTGTGGCTTCATTTTTAGGAGCCCTTTTCCAAAATTGCAGGTGGTAAAAGTCTACTTTTTCTAATAGCTTTCTGGCTCTCTTTTAATAGAATATGATCACTTTAAAAATGGAGCAGGAACTCAGTCTTTGAAACTTAGAATAGATTTTGGAATCAAATCCATATATTGTGGTAATACTTTGAAAAATATTTTATCCGATTTTGGGAATAGTATTGTCCAAAGCTTTTCACAGATTTTATTGAATTTAAAGCTCAAGAATTTTGTTGAAATATTCTTTGAGTTTCATAGAAAAAGAGTTTACATTATTCAAGAAATAAATCAAAAATAAACTGGTTTAAGGATCGGTCAAATAAATTCTCCTATTATTTTATCGACTTTTATGAGATCAAGGTGAATGTTCACATAAATGTGCACATACATACAACCTTTCCCTCATATAAAGTGAACCAGGGAGAGTTGGATTTGACTAGAGTTGGATCTCTATGTTAGAGACTACTCAAAATATTGTGCACATGACTGGACAACATATGAGAATGTAAATCAATAGAAGCGATTAGATAATTGAGATGCGCAAGTTTCCAGGGGATGGGTTCATAGGTCATTTTTCCTTAGTGTCAAAGGCTGTAATTTACATATAAATATCGTTTTCTTCTAAAACATTTTAAAATAGGCTAATTGTAAGTCAACCCAGATTAAAATTAATTACCAAGACTCTAGTCACAACAAAAGTTACTGCAATATCATTAATAGGATAATTAAAAG
The DNA here is from genome assembly GCA_034702105.1 of Fuscozetes fuscipes. Classification (NCBI taxonomy): domain Eukaryota; kingdom Metazoa; phylum Arthropoda; class Arachnida; order Sarcoptiformes; family Ceratozetidae; genus Fuscozetes; species Fuscozetes fuscipes. The sequence continues at coordinate 5,531 of JAQGCS010001618.1, read as the reverse complement.
GGTTTAACTGTATTTACTCTTTTTTTTTAAATAAAACAGAGTATTCTACGGATCTGTAAAAAAGCCTTTGTTTGGGTCAATAGTTTTCTCGATGATCACAAACGAAAAGATGAAATCTGAGTTTAAGTTGAAATGAGTTAAATTAAATGGAAAGAAATGAGCATACTAGAATATGATCAGGAGCATTTAATTGTTTTTTCCCAAATTTTGATGCCATTTGTGTCCACTCATTCATTAAGCTCTGGAGTTCAGGACTGACCACATCTACCAAACGAAATGATGTGATCTTTGTTTGACCAAACTTGAAGTCTTCCAAATCGATTGTATGCAAGTCCTGTGCAGACAAACAAACATTTATTAAAATTAATAACCGAACGAACAAATTGTTCGAAACTTCTGTAATAGGCTTTTATCGAATAGTTATTTCACTTCTGATTTATTATTATTTCACTTTTGGAAACAATTTTACAATTTATCTAAAAGTAGTCAAAGACTTACACTTTAGAAGATTAAAGACAATACATAGACAATAGACTTAACACTCATTCAAAGTTAAAAACAAGGCTTTCAATGAAGAGACACAGAGTTTCACAGTCTTACTCAATCTGCTAGAACCAATTTTTAGGGCTTCAGTTTAGAGCAAGTTTTGTTAAAACAATTATTTTTATCGGATGTCAGCCAATAATAAATGTTTGAAATAAAATACTGAAGACGTTTATAATTATTAAAGCTTTTTCTCGTTTCAGAGTTATCTCAAATAAAAATAGTTTTCGTTTAAATTAAAAGTGATTCATAATTTATCAAAATTATCCCTCTCCTTCTACTTCTCCTTCTCCTCCTACATTGTGCAGTCCTTAGAGATAAAAGTCTTTTTGCAGCTCTGAATAAATTAAATTCAAAATCAAATAAACAAAAAAAATAAAATACGGGGAAAAAGTTAAAAATGATTGGTTTTACTTATGTTGAAGAAGATACCAGCATTTTTTAGATATCCATCTTGATTTTAAAGATTTAAAAAATTGCAAAATTTCCTTGAACTTTGAACAATAGTAGTCTAGAACCCTGAAAAACTAAAGGCATCTAAAATTCTCATCAAAAATCTTTAAGGTTCTCTATTTTAATTAATCTAGAATCTAGATAATCAAACAGAATTGAGATTGCTTGTTTTAGGTCTAATTAAATTAAATTGAGCTAGAAACGATAAAATAAAGACAAAATTACTTTAATTTGATACTTTTGAGCCTGCAGTTGTCATTTTTTTCAAAACCCACTCCCCTAAGCCATGGCTTCGCTCATCCTTAATTTGAAGCCATGTTTCCATGATGTCCCTTGACAATAAGTGACATGCTTCATCACTTTAACTACTTTCAATAATAAATAAATTTTTAAAAGATTTTAAACAAATTATTGATCACTTAAATAAAAAAAATCAATTACCAAAATTATCAGTCAAACGATATGAAAAATCCAAACAGAATGTTTCAATTTAATACGGTAGTAAGGTAAAAATTAGCTTTTTTCGACAGCAGGGATTCTAGTCAAACTCAAAACTTAGGGGGTATTTGGGCTATACCCCCTTTGATCATCATTGCCTGTTCTTTAATCAGTTGATTCTCAAATAAGGCATGAATAACAAGTATATATAAATTCTAAATATACTCTCAAACAGACTAAAGTATTGTAGAGTTAAGTATGGTGAATTATAGCTTATATCTCGCTGACATATTTTCGTTTTACACTACATTTATTCGAAAGGCTTCGTCTCCTTTGATAGATAGTATAGTATATATAATTATATATCACAATAATAGAGAAGAAAAGTTTTCTATACTTTTCTTTAGTGAACGTCAAATATAAATCTTAAAATATATCTCTTCTTTTCTGGCTTTCCATACAATAACTCACAAAAAAAGAAAATCCCGAATATTGAGGCAAATAAAAGATTTTATTCGTCAGAATATAAGTTCATTTCATTTGATTGGTCTTTCATACTCTTAATTCAATTCTATCAATTAAATTAACAAATCAGAAGACATTAAAACAATGTCAATGTAATTCATATGGCAGTGAATTAAGTTACAGTCAAAATAGATTATGAATCACCTATTCCAATAATTATTTCACATTTTTGCATTCAAATCCTTAACTTTTATGTGAAATAATTATTGGAATAGGTGATTCACAATCTATTTTAACTGTAACTAGGTATTTTAAGTAATTTCAAGTTTCAATTAAATATATGAATTTTTCACTACATTTACGAAGTAGGAATGTAGTGAAGTGGAGTATATAGTTTTGTCGTTCTCCCCACCCACCCCCTCGGCGAGAAATGTAGATAGAGCTGGCTTATGGGGATATGCCTTTGAGAAAGATGGGCTGAGAATGGTCAATCAAAAATGGAAGTTTCACGTTTCACGACCATTTTTGATAGGGATTAAATTTGGATGAAAATGTAGTGGGAATTAGGTTTGATCCGAGCTTTTTTATGCTATGCCTTTGTGCTGTCGTAAGGGATACTTATTTCAATTATTGTAGAATTTTTTAAATATTTACTAATTATAGTTTTGAATCATTCTGATAGATAAGATACTCAAATATTTTTTTTACAAATACAGTAAGTATCCTCAATGGGATAAATTTTTCCTTTGAAGCCTTTAACAAGAAGCAGGGATGTCCTCGATCTAAGGGGCCCCTCGGACCGAAAATTCATGGTGGTATAGGGGGTATTTTCCTGACTCCTTAAAAAATGCAAAGGGTAAAAAATATACCAAGATGTATAGATTTTGCCTCGAATCTAGTGGGTTTACTCGAGCTAAAAAACTAGGGGATATGTAGGCTAAACCCCCTTTCGCACTCCTCGCAGGCCTTATTATACTGGAATATAGTAATTTGAGAAGAATTGGCTTGTTTACTCGTAAATGAAACATGAAATAGAATACAAAACTTACCAAAGAAGTAATCAAATAGCTATGAGCTTCAGTCATCATTCCGACTTGTTGAGCCTGAAATACAAATAATTATTCACTTAGTTAATTATGTCTTTAATTATGGCAAATGTAAAAGTGTTGGAATTCTCATAATTTTTCTCATCTCTACTGACATTTGATTTTCGTTCAGATTCTTAGAGTGTTTCAAAAGAAATGTTCAAATGAGAAGCGACCGCTGTTTTCAGTAATAATGATAAATGCCTTTTGAAGGAAGACTTTTGTGTTCAAATCAAAAAGATTATAGTATTTAGATGAGGATAATCTCAAATTCCAGTTATTGTCTCATCTTTTCTGCGATACTATAAAAGACAACGAATTTTTTGTGCGAATAAAATCGATTCGAAGGAAAGAAGTGATACGACTGTTAGCTCTGATTAATTACTGAACGACTATTTGTTTCAATATCTCTTTGACTTTCGTTTGTCCTAAAATAGAGTCATTTCGTTGGCAACGGATGGCAATAATGATTACATCGTTTGTTATAATTACTAATAGAATCGGAGATTTTGATTTACAGGTCGTCCGCATATAAACGCAACGGATTTGTTGCGCTTTTATTTTATTGTTTCTCAATTGTTAACAATTAATCTAATAATTTAATTTGTTTTAATCAATCACATATTTCAGCATGTTAACTCTCGCAACTTCTAAACAGGTTATTGATTCCCTATTTGAAGAGCACTAATTGCAGTTTCATAAGCGCATTAGAACAGCCAGTTCACCAAAATTAGCTCTATATAACTTTTGTTATTTGTTTTATTGGTAATTATTTGGAAAACAGGGAAACACCCGCACATCAAATCCTACCCAGTTAGCTCGAATTGAACATCACTCACATTTCATATTTCAGTTTTCACTGAGAAACTGCATTTAAAAATAATATTCAAGGAGCTTAATGTTGGCTTAATCATTTTGTTTGCCTCTCATTCAGATTCTATATTTAGATACCTAATAAATATGAGTTCATTTTATTTCACTGTTATTTGAGCCGAAAATTACATAAAAATTTTCAACCAAGTTTAGGAAAATGTTCATTGCAAATTTGATGCAGTTTTGGTAACAATGAATGAGCTTTTCTTGAAATTTCTATATCCTATAACATACTTATGTAAGAGTTTAGCGCAGAATATAACTAAAAACGAAATACGTTTATAAAATGTAAACCTTTTTAAATTTTTTTATTTTGTAATAAAAGTGGACTCAAATGGCCGTTACTCACAAACTCGTATAACAGTCACCAAATTGGCTGAGAATTACATTTTATGTCCATATTCTTTAGAATAATGCGTTTTCATATGAAATTTGATATCAAACTGAATTTTCTACTTATATATTCGATTGTAAACTAAGATGACCAAGCCCCATAAATGTGGATTGGAAATTATTATTTTTTGATAAATCTAAATTATACTATCAATTATTGATAAGTTTCTCAAATGGCTCATTAAACCTATGATAGAACCATAAAACATTTGAATTATAGTCATTTCAAATAAAAATTGTAGTAAAGTATAGCATATTCTAGGTGGATTTTTGATTGTAGATAAGAACCTTTGCAAATGTATTTAGCCCTAAATGTCACTTCACTGTAGAGCTTACTTGTATTGATAATTATCAAAATCCAGGTACAGTTATAATTTAAAAATTTTTCGGAAATAGAAAATGTGCGGAAAGTAATAAATGAGTGTATATTTTGTTCGGGAAAATCAGGAGAGTTATGTTTAAAATATACGTAAAAATATACACAACTCTATCATATCTGGAAATTAGATAATATTCTGTATATGAAAACACACCTATAAATGAGTCTTACTTATGCAGTGCTGCACTTCAAAGGTTGCCTCAAGTTGTGAGGCATAGATTTCCCCTTTCCTAGTGAATATTGTAGGTCATATTGAATATTTTGAATAAAACGACAAAATGTATTAACAAATTTTGGCTTGACTTTAATTTTTAAAAAAGCTTCTAGGAATTTATTTGAATTGCACTTAACTGATGAAAATTAGAAAATTTTGAAGCGAAGTCGTGAATAATTGGTACAAATACTGCATTCTCTTTGGTTTTAAAAATGGTGACTAATGGTTCGGATCATTTGATTATCTAAACACAAACACAAAGACCTGGTTGTGATTTAAACCATCAATTATTTTGCTCTGTTTTTGGTTAATCCCTTTTATTTAGACTTTAAATAAGTCATAAAATAGAGTTAAATGATTGCACAAAATGTCACTCAATTTAAGACCGAATCAGAGATTACATGGAATGGGCGGACGTCTAATAAATTACACTACAATTTGAAAAATAGTCAAATATAAGCAAAAGACTTATTTTACACTTTTGTTATAATGAGAAAAGTTTTCTATTAATTAAATTTCAATTTATTAAAAAATAGAATTTGTTGATGGGTTATTTACTTGTTAAAAGATCAAAAGATTTATAATCAAAATAAGTGAGATAGTTTTATTTAAAAAACAAGGCTTCGGATCAAAGCAATGGTCACTCCATTTATGCCCAAAATTAATAGATTTAATTTTAAAATAACAT